>SKCR01041451.1:0-176356 GCA_019454045.1 Zanthoxylum bungeanum
AAGTTAAAAGTTGAAATGATGAAAAGCTTTATGTTTTTAACTTTTGACTTTTGAATTAAAAAGATAAGATATATATTATTTTTTTATTTTACTTGGTAAATGAAATAAAAATATATATATTAAAAATCTTTTTTCTCTCTCTCACATGCACAGTACACGGTTTCTTCATCTCCCTCTCATTTTTCCCTCTTCTTTTTTCCCTTCTTCTCTCTCGGCTTCACTGCCGTTTTTGCTTGAAAATTTCTGGTTCCACCGAATTTTTGAGAAGCAAATTGAAGAAACTTAGTGCTAGCACACTCTAGGAGTGATACAAAGGTGATAGGGAACGAATTTGTGAGCATGGAATCTCAAAGCTTGGAGCTTTAATGGAGTTCATGCATGGCCGATTCTTGGAGGTTCAAGGAGGAGCAAAATCGCACAGCCCATTGCAAGAAGAAGCCATTGCCGAGCTTGGAGGGAGCTTAAAACGCATCTTGTTCTTCATCCATCAAAACCGAATTCAATGTGAGTTGATTCCGCCACCTCCTTTGATGTGTTCATATGATTGTTTTTATGCATGTTTGTGATCTTGTGGACTTGATTAAATTCCAACAGTTAATGAGCATGAAGAACAATTTTTATATTTGTTTATAATTTTTTATTAATTACATAAGATGACCATTTTTTGAATGAGCAAAAGTTAATAATCTTGAAATCTACTTATAATTTTCGTTAATTACATATGTTAATGAGCATGCAGATGGGTTTTATACTTTTTGTTTCCGCTTATAATTTTTATTCATTACGACAATTATTATTTCGATTCATTTATTAAACGAAACGAATTGATCTCGATTTCGTCTTTAATGGTTATGAGTTTGAAGAAATGTATTCGTTTAATAAATGGATAATTACCTTTGAAAAAATAATATTTTTCAATTAAGATTCCAGTAATTATGGCTAATTACCTTTGAAGAAATGTATGCATGTTTCATTATCATTATTTAATTTTTATATTTGAAGCATGAAATATTTATTGCATATTTTATGGTTGAAAGTTGTATCTCAATGGTGAAATTGCATATCAATGGTATCAAGTTTCATGTTATTGGTCATATCTAACTATTAATTTTTATTCAATACCATGTTTAATGCTTTGATTTCGATCACGATTTCGATCTTGATTTCATGTTTAATGGTTATAAGTGAATTCAAAAAGATGAAACATCACAATTGAATGAGCACAAGTTAATAATGTTGATATTTACTTGTAATTTTCATTAGTTACATATGTTAATGAGCATGTACATGAGTTGTATACTTATTGTTGCCGTTTATAATTTTAAATGTGTGTATTATGATGTTTCACTTCTAAATATGATTTATATTATTAGTTGGGTCAAAACTAAAATTCAAATTCATATACCTGAATTACATAATTTTGATATCTACGTATAATTTTCGTTAATTACATATGTTAATCAGCATGTAGATGGGTTTTATACTTTTTGTTTTCGCTTACAATTTTTATTCATTACGGCAATTAATGAACATGAAGATGATTTTTTTAGTTAATATTTATTAAAAATGTTGAGAATTACTGAATTTATTTAATGAGCATGAAGATGAATCTTTTTTTTTATATATATATAATTACTTAATATTTTTGTTAATCACACATTTATTTACTATGACTTAAGTTTCAAAGTTATTGATTTTGTTACATGATTAATAATTAAAATAACATGTTCAATGGTCTTACTTACTCTTCAGGAAATTTTTTTTCTTAAACTTTCTTTCCAGGAGCTATTTCATCTTTTTCACAAATCAACAAAAGTTAATAATCACATAATCCATTCTCCATTTGGAAAGATGATAGGAGTTTGCTGCCATTAATTTCATCACAGTAAGCTTGTTGCCATGATGTACAGGAGTACAAGGGGCATACCCCCGGAAAGGGTAAAAGCTCAAAACAAGCGAAAATAAAGGAAAAATATCCTAATGAGCAACAAAGAATGCACGCCCAAACAACCTGACAGATTTCAAATATATAAGAAGAATGGTCCAAATGGCCTAGCCGAAACAACCTCACAGAACAGCCCAACCACAACAACTTAAGAAAGCCCCCAAGAGATTTTGAAGAGGGAAAACAACCTCTGAAACCCCCACTTGATCAGAGCCAGCAGCCCCTAAAAACCAGCAGCCCCTGAGCCAGCAGCCTTGGTTAGAGACAGCAGCTCCTGAGGCCTCTGGGGCATCAGAACCTGAAGCATAGATAGCTTCTGAACCCAGGAACCTCTGAACACATGAGCCTTTGAACCCAGAAATTCAGACTCTGAAAACCCCATCGTATCAGAGCCCGCAGCCCCTGAACCCTACAGCCCCTGAGCATCTGCCTCTAACCAGAGCAGCAGCCCTTGAAGCCTCTGAAACTGTCCAAACCAACCAGCAGACCCTCAGCCTCTGAATCTGTCCAAACCATCCAACAGACCCTTCTGAAACCAACCCCTGAAATCCAGCAGCCTTGAGCCAGCAACCCATGAGATAAATAATTTTGCATTTTTTTTTTACTAATATTATTTCCTTCAATCTCAAGATAACAAAGAATACAACAATGTTCATTATGAGACCCAAGCAAACCATTACCAAACTTACCAACCAAAACCAGCAATTCACTTTGCTTATTTCCCAAGTCTACATAGCAAATGAACAATATCAATATATACCAAATGGGACTAGCACCAAAATGGGGATTCTTGATTTTCTTCTCTTTTACTTGAGGTAAACTTATAAGGGAATTTTTTATGATCAAATGGAAGCTTGATTACCAAATGCTACCAAGTATCAAGGCTTATCAATTGGATCACTTTCGGTAGTAATCTTGCTTGAGGCGTGGCCACCCATCTTGCTAAATAAAGCTGATAATCGTTTGAAGCTGCTGTTTCCCTCGCTAAAGTTGTGCAACTTCCTTGTCTTTCTCATCTTTGGTGAATTTAGGTCACCGATGTCACGATCAACATCATATTAGTTCTTGATTTTTACAACAACCAGTCACGTAATGGTGCTTCGATAAAATAGGCACATTGGAGGTGTTAGGCATGTGGTTGTATGGTTTAGCTTCTTGTGGCAACATAGGCCTAGTGTCATTGTGCACACATCTGGTGGCCACAATCTTGTTTTCAATTGCCTGCTCAAAGCATATGCAACATAGCTCTATATCGCTAGCCTGTATTAAAAAAGAACAAATCAATCTCATATTTTTCAAAATCAACAAAAGTTAAAATAAAAAGTTCACAAAATTACAAGAGGCTCTTATATAGAACCACCCTCTCAAAATTGTACAAGTGTTTATTTATGGCTAAGATTTGTAGAAATTTTCAGATGTAGGATTTAACAAAGCTGCGCAAACTCCGTGTTTGTACTTCAATGAAACTACATATAGAATCAATATTACATAGAGATAATCATATAACAGCAAAAGCATTAGCAGTAAATTCTAGGAAACTAAATCAAGAGAAAATACATCAAAAGTATGCTTTTCTAAATTGATTGAGAATTATAAAATGATCAACTTTGTGTTCCTAAAAGTGCATCTGGTCCAAAATAAATTTCTGGTAATTTGATGACCTCAATTAAATTTACAATAGCATGATAGGAACAAATGGATTTTGGCTTTTGGTTTCGGCGGTTTTCATGGGTGGTGTGGGTCTTCGGCCAAATTGGCCTCTGGTGTGTGCTCATTTGTGGTTGGTTTTGATAGTCGATGTGGGACTGATTTTATTAGTTCTTCTTGGCTTCCCCTCTCTGATTTAATCGATGTGGGACTCGCTTTCTTGTGTTTATTGTCTCTGATGGCTTTGCTTTGTATGTCGCTTTTGGGCTGGTCTCCTGGCGGTTGTTTGAGAGTTGTGGGCTTCGGTCAAAATTGGGCTTAGTGGTTTCGGATCAAAAGTTTGGGCGAGGTGGTGTTGCATTTGGGCCTTTGTTTTTCGGCTTCTTTGCTTTCGTCCTTGTGCTGAGGACCTTGTTGTTTGTTGGGTTGATTTAGGGAAGTCTGAATTTTTCAGCTTCTTTATTTCTTTTTGCTTTGTATTTGGCCTTGTTGGTTTTGTCTCTGTTTCTTGTGATGATTAGCACTTTCCTAGGGATGCCCCTTGTACTTTGTACATATCACATCTTTTGGAATATACAGTAATCTTTTCCAAAAAAAAAAAAATGATAGGAACCAATACAATATTGTTTTCAACTAAACTTTCACTAGACATCCAAATGCGCCCTTTTGCATTTATGTTCAAGCTAATAATTTGAGATGGCAATAAAGAAACAATTACATAATGCAGTTACAGGAAAAATAAAATAAATCAAAGAATGTGACCAAAAAAGAAAGAAATTAAATATTACATAGATTAATCTCTATGAAGATAATCTGCGCCCCACGCCAGCAGTGCACAGATGCATTCAATCGATGCTCCTCTAGCTACCAGGTGAAGAGGAGTGCTTCATGGGCAATTGTAATTAGCAATCTATCAATCTACAAAACAAATTTAACGCCTAACAACAATAAAACAAAATCATCACCATAATTTTTACCCATTTCCACCGGCTGAAGCACAAACAAGAGCACAACAATCTATTAAAATATGTACATTTCATACTTGTGGGAACACAGGATCTGGGGCGACGCATGCTGTACCGGGATCGCGGCCCGGTCGGGAGCATAGAGTAGCCACGGGGGACTAAACCGGAGAATAATGGAGTCGCCACCCGGTGTGAACCGGGAAAACGAGATTTAAGGCCGCACTCACCCCTCGCAAGGGAAGACCTCAAACCGTTGGGTTCGGAATGGTCCCTTACTTATGTCACTTGTAATGAAAGGATTTATGTAATAATTTAATCAAGTTTAAGTAACACTTATTTCCAAGAGTATCATGCTTCTAAATTCACATGTATGAAATTAATCATCACAACATACAACATCACATGGCAATCTCATGAACATATTCCAATCATATGATATGGAAAACTAAGAACAACCTAATCATGCTTGAGTACTATCTCATGAATACATCGAATGGATAAATGCAGGAATACAAATAATATGATTGGCTACATTAATGCAAGGGAGATCACCCAAGAGGCAATTGTGCATGAAATATGATGAGACAGACTCAGTTCAGTGTGTGCGCGTTCATAAACGCGTTCGAATGGTAAACAGAAGGTTCACGTTCGTGTAGCGTTTGATAACGCGTTCGAACGGGACCAGACCTGATGATACAAAATGCATGCGCATTCGAGTAGCGTTTGATAATGCGTCCGAACGGTAAACAGAAGGTTCGCGTTCGAGTTGCGTTCGATGACGCGTTCGAACGGGAACTGGCAGATTGCATACATTCATATGGTTTTAGATACCGCATTCAAATAGGATCACAACAACGACATATCTAATCACATGGATATCTAAATCATGCATAAAGATTAACATACTAAGGACTAAATCATGCTTAAGAATAAATAACGCACTAGGCCTAATCAGGCTAAATAAATAAATAACGTACTAACTACATCATGCTCAATATAAGTTTGGATGAAACAGAATATATGTATCTCTCAAGTGGTACGTGGAGTTGTATCCCGAGTGCAGACCGTACTACCGTCCATTCGGATTCGGCTACGAAATTTACGTCCGGGTTTCCATCCGATATACCACAAAAGAGAACATGCATTCCGTTTATCCGGAATTCACATCATGCCTCAACAAAACGACTCTCATGCAATAAAAAAATATATTAAAATAAATAAAAGACAAATGGAAGATAATAAATACAAGGTGCCCTCAGGTCTAACCTTTTATGTCGTCTCTCGGTAGTACGGTGTACGGTCGTCGAAAGGGGGGGAATGCTCCGCAACTCCTTCGGTTCACAGGTTCACACCTTTCCTCGCTGTTCCACTGCTCAAGCTACTGTTTTGACTCCGATTCGCTGCCGCTTTGCTGGTGTATCTTAGTTACTATTTTTGGGATGTTTTGGCTACTGTTTTGGGTGTGATTTTCAGTGGTGTTATGGTGTGGTTCGGGGGCTGTTTTGATGAGGTAAAGGGGCTGTTCGGGATGTGTTTTGGTCAAGGCAATGAGGGTTCTTTGGTTTGTGATCTTCGGTTATTGAGAGTGAGGGAGAGTTGTGTCAATAAGCTTGGGTGTTTCTTGTGTGAATGAACTAGGAGAGGCTTTTCTTGTTTGAATGAGCTAGAGGCCCTCATGTCTTGGTTAGGGGTTTTTTATATAGAGAAAGGTTAGGGCTAATTCTTGTCTCACAAGGAAGGGATTTTGGCATTAAAAGGAGGATTTGATTTGGTATTCAACAAGGAAATGATTAGATTGATGGGGGGACAAATCTGGCTAGATTAGGAATACAAAATATTTAATTTGTTATAATTGATTTTAATTAGGCATGACATCTTTTTAATTAGTATGTGATTTTGTTTAGTTAGGAAGGAATCTTGTGTAATTGGTGGGTGAATATCTTAATTAAGGAATTAAAATATTTGATTGATTTTAATGTTTTTTAATTTGGTATGTGATTTTTAGATTTGTTTTGATTTCACCATGTGTTAAATATGTGTTTTAAGTGGGCTTGGGCGTGTGGGCCAAGGCTTGAGCGAATTGGGCTTAATGTGAGGCTAGCAGCAAAACCAGAATTACCGACACCGTTCGAATGCCTCCTCGAACGCGGCACGAACGCCCGCAATTTGTTTGGCGTTCGAACGTATACACGAACGCAACACGAACGAAAACAATGAACCTTGTTTATTCAGAATTTCCCATTCCGATGTCCGTTTTCCGTGACCTCCGTGACTTAAAAGGTAGTGTCTACAAATGAGACTCATCATAGGGACTTATATGCAAAATGCAGTGCCTACAATACTGTCTTTGACGAGCTCCCAAGTGCAATGGCGTCCCTCCTCTGCCATATCTGATGTTCACAAATCTTACATATCCCCTAAAATCCAATCCCAACACAGCAATTTTATCAGCCATTAATAAGCCAAACTTTATCTACTTATCTAACAAATATTTCAATTCTTAGCCTACCAATAAACGACAACATGGCCAGACTGAGCAACAAAGATAATGGCTTGAAGGCAATCTGTATGGCCATAGTATGTAGCATAGTGCAAGCATGTTTGTCTATAAAGGGAATCAAACATCAAAATCTATCAAAATCAAACACAAATATTGCTAAAAACACAACTTGCATGCAAGATTCGAAACAAAATAAAAAACACTAAATGACTAAAATTATAAAGGATGCGGTGTAATCAAGATTTACCAACCACAAAATCCAACGACGGCTTAGAGAATGAAGTGTAGCAGCAACAGAGTTTAACAACAAAGAAATTTGGGGCAAGAATTAAACAGGATGAAGTGTATCACCAATTTTAGGGCAAGAAATTTGGGGAAAAATTTCTCTGATGTATAAGAGAGATCGTGAGAGTGAAAGAGATTTGGGGGAGTTGGAGAGAGAGAAAAGCTTTTATATTTAATATTTATTACCGGTTTAATCGGTTTTTTTTTTCTTTTTTTTAACTGACCGTTGGATCACTTACTAGTGATCCAACGGTGAAGAGCCCATGGATATCTCATACCCCTGGGTATGTTAGACGCGCCTTTAGGAATATATCTTATTGGGGATGATCCTCCCGAAAGACCTGCACAAGTTCGGTGGAAAAAAAAATTTAATGTTGTTTATTACATTGAGATTATCGACACTAGTTTTACACTATTGATTTCGTATAATAATAATATAATAACAGTTGAATTGACATCATAAAATATTATTTTTATTTTTAATATCTACTATTAGATTGAATAGATTAATGACTCAAAATTTATATCAAAATTTTAATATCCATTATTAGATTGAAGACGAATTTGATTTGAGTATCCTAAAAAGACCGGAAGTTTGTTAAAGTTGAATCTAGAATTCCGCATATACACGAAATTTGGGACTTTTTTTTTTTTTTTTTTTTTTTTTGCAAATGGATAATTTGGTTATTTTGTGAAAAGTTATCACCTTTGTTGAATTTTTGCATTTTATCTTTTTAATGTTCACTAATGATGACTTTAGTTATTATTTGTAACTTAGTTAGCTTAGCCATTTGTAATACCCCGATTATTTACGGTATGTCCAGTACAAATAATTAGTCATGCGTGACACATTATCATGCATATAATCTTGTGATTGTGGGTTAAATACCTTATGACTCCCATCTGGAGGCTCAGGAAAATTTTCAGTGTAGATACTTTTCCTATCTGTAAAAAGTTTTTTTAAGACTGCCTATAGTATTTTGGACCTAACTGGAACTATAGGTGCCTGTTTTTAGTGATCTTTATATGGTCGGAAAGATTAGACCGAGACCTATAGATTTTTTGTTGGCCATATTTCCAAATTTCTACCCAAAATAGATCATAAAATGCATTTTACAGGGATAAATAGTAATTTCCTGGAAAGGTCTAGAAATAAGACTTGTGATTAATAGATATTATTATTTTAATCATAAAAATCTTCTCTATATTATAAATAGGCATTACAATTCCCTCATTCTCTTTCATCTCTAGCATGTTTTGGTAGTTTCGAGTGACTATATTGGTCATGATATTTTTGTATGTCATGAGCATATCATACCTCGAGCATATTATATTTTTTGGTTCGAGTATACTAACTATACTTGGACTTGTGGTTAATAGTTTTGGCATAGCGAGAGCGAGTTGGATCATTTCCGATCGTTCGTAGGCTCGCCAGAGCTTAGTCGTTAAATCTACTTGACTACAACCTAGAGTGCTCGCGAAGCCAGGTAAGTAACCCAAGCGATGCATTCTCAAACCATTTTTTTCGTGCTTTATATATATATATAGAGATGATTGAATTATTTAGGATAGTTAAAGATGGGTTTGAGAAATGACTTTGAGGTCAGGTATATTTGAGATAGTGGGCCATCACAAGTACAAACTCTCTTTATTGTTATAATATGAATGGAAATGTTTAATGATCTTGATGCCTATTGATGCGTGTGAGTGTCTGAATATGTAATAGTATGTCTGTATATATGTAAATGAGTAGGTACATGAATAACCATTGATACATGTATTTGAATATGTATATGATGATAAGCTACAGACAATTTGAGTATACGAGATCAGTTAATGGAATAGGTTTGTTATTGATTCTTATAAGTGATTTATTCGTATAGAGGTTGGAATAGTGAAGTGTGATGAGAAATAGGGTATATGTTAAGTCATTCCAGATGGGTATGTTTAAACTATGAGTTTTAGTATCAGATATTTTCAGATAGAAATTCAAAAAATGAGTGTGTTTGATCGATAAGGGAAAGAAATGAAAGTTGTTAAAGATAAAGCGTTTGACTTAGTAGTAATATGTATAGTCACTTGTATGTGTATGAGTGTTTGGATGATGACTTGGGGTGTTTGTCATGTATGTGTTTGTGTATGGGAGATCATGTGACGAGTTTATGTTATATGGTATGAGCGCATATGTGTATGTTTAATTGGATGATTCATTGTGTAGTAGTAAAGCTGGTTAGGAATCCGTTCGGACGAAATTCGTCTCATACCTATTCTAAAATAGGTAATGAGTCTCGTACGAGTATTGTATGAGTAAGCCAACCATATGTATGTAAATGTTTGATGGTATGTTCTTTGATGTATTGATTGTTATGTGTGCTTCGTGGTTTGTTGCATGATGATTGTATGTGTGGCTGTGTGTATGTATGTGTATGGCAGAACTCGTGGAATATATGGATAGTGTGGGACACAGGACCTGGGCGACGCCGTTCCTAGGCTCGCGGCCTAGTTTGGGAAATACTGAATAACATGGAGTCGCCACCCGGTGTGAACCGGGAAAATGAGATTTAAGGCCGCACTCCCCCTCGCAAGGGAAGACCTCAAACCGTTGGTTCGGAATGGTCCCTTACTTATGTCACTTGTAATAAAAGGATTTATGTGATAATTTAACCAGGCTTAAATAACATTTATTTCCAAAGATATCATGCTTCTAATTCATATGCATACATCAACAAGTTCATCACAACATGCAACATCACATGGCAATCTCATGAACATATTTCAATCCTATGATATGGAAAACTAAGAACAACATGATCATGCTTGAGTACTATCTCATAAACCTATTAACCAAATAACATGCTAAAAACCTAATCATGCTTGAATACAAATAATACAGTTGGCTATATAACACAAGAAAGATCAACCAAGAGGCAATTATGCATGAATATGATAAGACAGACTCGGTTCAGTGTGTGCGCGTTCGTGTAGCGTTCGTAAACGCGTTCGAACGGAAATGAGACAGAATGCTCGCGTTCGAGTAGCGTTCGTAAACGCGTTCGAACGAAAATGAAACAGAATGCTCGCGTTCGTATGGCGTTCGTGAACGCGTTCGAACGGAAGTGAGACCTGATGCATGATAAGGCAAAAATGCATGCGCGTTCGAGTTGCGTTCGTAAACGCGTTCGAACGGGAACAGACCTGATGCATGAAATGAGACGCAATACATAAACACAAAATAAAAGGGGCGCGGCGAAGTACTGCCATAAAGGTGGCCTTTTGGGGCTCTTGATCTCTCAAAGAGAGGACCTTTAGACCAACATATTAAGCCCATGCGCTCGACTAAATCATGCATACAAAGAATTGAAAGCAATAATATTAAACATAGTGTGCCCGATTGAACGTATCTCGTATCCAACCGAACACACCTCAACCGGCGCGGCAAAGCATCGTGGAAAAGGGGGCTTTTAGCCCCTCCCCGTAGGGGATCTCACGTCACACTTACTAAGCCCATGCACTCGATTGAATCATGCATACGAAAATATAGACAATCATATCAAACTAAGTATATCCGATTGAACGTATTTCGCATTCAACCGAACACACATCAATCGGTGCGGCAAAGCATCGTGGTGAAGGATTTTAACCCCTCCAATTAGGGGACCTTTCATCGCACTTACTAAGCCCATGCACTCGATCGTATCATACAGGAATAAGCAACATACATAATTTAAATGACGAGGAATAAATAAATGAAAGCAACACAAAACAAGAGAATGTGCCGTTTACTCAAGTGGTACGTGGAGTTGTGACCCGAGTACAGATCATATTACCGTCCATTCGGAATCGGCTATGAAATTTATGTCCGGGTTTCCATCCGATATACCGCGAGAGTTGACACATCTCTCATTCATCCAATACCCACAACATATTACATATCATAATTCATGCATATTTATCTACTCAAAGACCACAACATGCATTCATAGACGACTCTCATGCGAATAGAATTCAATAAAAAATGAATATAAACTAATGAAAAGGTACCCTCAGGTCTAACCTTTTAAATCACCTCTCGGATGTACGGTACACGATCGTCGGAAGGGTGGATGCTCCGCAACTCTCCCGGTTCACTGGTTCACTGTTCTCGTTCGTTGTCTTTACTGATTTGCTTGCGGCTCCAACTCCGTTCTGCTCCTATTTCCTCTTTATCTTTTGCTTACTGTTTTTGGGTGTCTTCTTCCTGTAGTTTTTATGTGTGTTGTGTATGAGTTAGAGACTAGCTAGCTAAGGTTGAGAAGGTTGGTGAAGGGTTCTTTTTATAGGCAAAGGGTTAGGTTTGACAAGGAAAGGGATTTGATTTGGTTTGGTTAAGGGAAGTCAAGAGATTTGATTTGGTTTGGTTAAGGGAAGTCAAAGATTGAGGGGGGACAAATCTTGGCTAGATAGGGAAGGTTGAATATTTGATTGGCTTGGATTAGGAATACAATATTTTAAGTTTGGGAATAATCTTATTAGATTGGGAATATAATTGGTTGATTGATTTTAATTAGGCATGATTATATTTTGATTTAGTGTGTGATTTGTTTAATTTAGGCATGATTTTAGTTTAAGTTGGTAATTGTTTATTTTATGTTTGGTATATGTTTTATTTAATTATTTAATTAATTTAATTATTATCTTATTTAGTTATGTTTTAATTAATATTTATTTATTTAAATTGGGATGTGTTTTATGGGCTTTGGGGGGCTAATTGGGCTGGATGTGAGGCTAGCAGCAAAACCAGAATTACCGACACACGTTCGAACACTTCCTCGAACGCGGCACGAACGCCCGCAATCTGTTTGACGTTCGAACGTAAACACGAACACAGCACTAACGAAAACAGTGAACCTTGTTTATTCTGAATTTCCCCTTCCGATGTCCGTTTCCCGTGACCTCCGTGACTTAAAAGGTAGTGTCTCCAAAATGAGACTCATCATAGGGACTTATGTGTAAAAATGCAGTGCCTACAGTCGCCCCCACTTTGATGGGACTTGTGTAATGTGCAACAGTGACAATCCTATCAAAGTTATGCAATGCATTTCTACTTACCTGGCTCGCCAGCTGCCACTTGACTTACCATGTGTTGAGTTGATTTGGGTGGTGAGGTGCTGCGACCCCTGGTTCATTCTCGAACCGTGCTCTATTTTTAGAGTGTTGTTGTGATATGATGTGATGAAGTCCATTCCCGAACTGTCACCGTGTTGTGGTCCATTCCCGAACCGATCTCCATTCCCGGAGTGTTGCTGTGATGTGATTTGATGAAGTCCATTCCCGAACTGTCACCGTGTTGTGGTCCATTCCCGAACCGATCTCCATTCCCGGAGTGTTGCTGTGATGTGATTTGATGAAGTCCATTCCCGAACTGTCACCGTGTTGTGGTCCATTCCCGAACCGATCTCCATTCCCGGAGTGTTGCTGTGATGTGATTTGATGAAGTCCATTCCCGAACTGTCACCGTGTTGTGGTCCATTCCCGAACCGATCTCCATTCCCGGAGTGCCATTCCCGGTGTGCTCATTCCCGAGCTGTCCATTCTCGGACTATATCTCCATTCTCGGAGTGCCATTCCCGGTGTGCTCATTCCCGAGCTGTCCATTCCCGGACTATCCATTCCCGGACTATATCTCCATTCTCGGAGTGCCATTCCCGGCGTGCTCATTCCTGAGCTGTTGCGATGAGGCTTTATTCCTCCCGAGCTTTATTCCGGAACTGTACTGACATGAGGCTTTATTCCCCTTGAGCTTTGTTCTCAAACTTATACTGATATGAGGCTTTCTTCCCCTGGGCTTTGTTCCCTGACTGTGTTAACTGTGGGCTTTGTCCCCGAACTGTATTGAATGTGGGCTTTATTCCCGAGTTTGTAGGCATTCTTCCTGAACTGTACTGAATGTGGGCTTTATTCCCGAGTTTGTAGGCTTTCTTCCTGAACTGTACTGAATGTGGGCTTTATTCCCGTACTGAGCTGAATGCAGGCTTTCTTCCTGAACCGAACTAGATGCAGGCTTTATTCCTGAACTGTTACTGTAAGGTGGTCCATTCCCGGACCGTTCTGTAAGGTGGTTCATTCCCGAACGTTACTGTGAGGTGGTTCATTCCGAACCGTGCTTCCATTCTTGGAGTGCCATTCCCGGCTTGTTCATTCTTGAACTGTCCATTCCCGGACCATATCTCCATTCTCGGAGTGTCATTTCCGACTTGTTCATTCTTGAACTCTGCTCCATTCTTGGATTGCCATTCTCGGCTTGTTCATTCTTGAACTGTCCATTCCCGGACCATATCTCCATTCTCGGAGTGTCATTTCCGACTTGTTCATTCTTGAACTCTGCTCCATTCTTGGATTGCCATTCTCGGCTTGTTCTTTCTCGAGCTGTCCATTCCTGGACTATATCTCCATTCTCGGAGTGCCATTCTCGACAGAACTGATCTGATGTAATGTGGGCCTCGCCCCCAGAATGCCATACCCGGCAAGACTAATACTGATGTAATGTGGGCCTCGACCCTGGGACTCATTCCCAAACTGTGTTTGATGTGGGCCTCGACCCTGGGACTCATCCCCAAAACTGATGTTGAAGTGGGCCTCGGCCCCAACTGCTACTGACATGGGCCTCGCCCCCAGATTGATGCTGATGTGGGCCTCGACCCTTGGGACTCATCCCCAAAACTGATTGCTGAAGTGGGCCTCGGTCCCAACTACTACTGTCATGGGCCTCGCCCCCAGATTGATGCTGATGTGGGCCTCGACCCTTGGGACTCATCCCCAAAACTGATTGCTGAAGTGGGCCTCGGCCCCTACTGCTACTGTCGTGGGCCTCGCCCCCAGATTGATGCTGGGCCTCGACCCTCGGATTCATTCCAAAATTTTACTGATGCGGGTCTCGGCCCTGGGATTCATTTCCTGGATCCATTCCAAAATTCTGCTGATGTGGGCCTCGACCCTGGATTCATTCCCTGGATTCATTCCAAAATTCTGCTGATGTGGGCCTCGCGCCCTGGGATTCAATCCCTGGATCCATTCCAAAATTCTGCTGATGTGGGCCTCGACCCTGGGATTCATTCCCTGGATTCATTCCAAAATTCTGCTGATGTGGGCCTCGACCCTGGGATTCATTCCCTGGATTCATTCCAAAATTCTGCTGATGTGGGCCTCGACCCTGGGATTCATTCCCTGGATTCATTCCAAAATTCTGCTGATGTGGGCCTCGACCCTGAGATTCATTCCCTGGATTCATTCCAAAATTCTGCTGATGTGGGCCTCGACCCTGAGATTCATATCCTGCTGTGTTTGACGTGGGCCTCGACCCTGGGACTCATCCCCAAAACTGATTGCTGAAGTGGGCCTCGGCCCCAACTGCTACTGACATGGGCCTCGCCCCCAGACTACGGGCCTCGCCCCAAGACTGATACTGATGTGGGCCTCGCCCTGGGACTCATCCCCAAAACTGATAGTGATATGGGCCTCGCCCCCAGACTGATACTGACGTGGGCCTCGCCCCCAGACTGATACTGCTATGGGCCTCGCCCCAGACTGATACTGATATGGGCCTCGCCCCCAGACTGATACTGATGTGGGCCTCGCCCCCCAGACTGATACTGCTATGGGCCTCGCCCCCAGACTGATACTGATGTGGGCCTCGCCCCTAGACTGATACTGCTATGGGCCTCGCCCCAGACTGATACTGATATGGGCCTCGCCCCTATGATTCATTTCTGAAGACTGCTGACACTGTTCTATTGCTACTTCTGGTTGGCTTGTATTTGACACTTTTTCTTTTTCTCTTTTGAAACATGTTATTACAAAACAGAACAAACACAAAAGGGATGCAGAATGTGTTACGTGTATGCATGCATGCATGATTGGGTTTCCTATCCCATTGAGCTAGGTCTTCTGCCAGTATTCTTGGTGGCTGCTTGGTCTTTTGACAAGTCTGTCATCTTCCCTAACCAACATGCATCTATGATGGCTTTTAAATCAAAATGGAGTTAACATGGTGCATGTATGCATGAGGTGCATGTGATACATGTGATGCATGTGATACAAGAAATATATCAACTCTTTAAAATTTGCACACAAATCGGCCCATCATCATTTTAGAAGTTTTTGGGCTAACTGTCATAGGAGTGGACTCGTCCCAGTTTAAATGGCCCAACGAGTTCACATCTCATGACAAGGAGTCCAACTAAATCCAAATGGTAATGTTCCGAACACAAGCACAAAGAAAGATAATGCAAACATACAACAATAATTCTACAATGGCTCATCAACATTTCAGAAGCTTTTGGCCTAATAGTCATAAGGTACGAACTTGCCCCAGTTTAAATGGCCCAACAAGCCCGCATTTCTGACAATAGTCCAACTGCATCCATATGAGGATGGTCCACAAGCACATATTCAAGGAAATAATTGCTACTTTAGCCAACCCGGTCTATGGGTGGGTTAGTAAGAGTATAGACAAAGGCTCTCACCACGCGAAGGATGGCCCACAACTAGGTCTCCCCACTCAAGGGTTCGAGCAACCAAGTGAGCGCGCCCCTTTTTATACACTATGGTACGTGCCAATGAGCTATGGTGTGTGACGGACTGTCAAATGGATTTCCGTTGTAGATCCCCCAGAGGGAAGGTGGAGCGAGGCTCACTTAAATACCCAAGCCTCTTAGGCTCTTATCGCTTGTTGTCAGGAATAAACAACGAGTCATCCAAATTAGTCTATCACAATAGGCTACGAGTAGATGGCTATCTAGGTGCCTTCACAGCTTTTCCTTCTAGAAAGGTAGTGAATGAAGGAGGACACCAAACCATTACCTAGCCTAAAAATGCCTTTGATTAAACCCTCACTTTACCCACTATAGACACGGTCAATTAAAACATAAATCCAACATCACAAGACAATATTTCGGGGCCAATTCTCATATCCCCAGTGGAGTCGCCAGACTGTGGGACACAGGACCTGGGCGACGCCGTTCCTAGGCTCGCGGCCTAGTTTGGGAATACTGAATAACATGGAGTCGCCACCCGGTGTGAACCGGGAAAATGAGATTTAAGGCCGCACTCACCCCTCGCAAGGGAAGACCTCAAACCGTTGGGTTCGGAATGGTCCCTTACTTATGTCACTTGTAATAAAAGGATTTATGTGATAATTTACCAGGCTTAAATAACATTTATTTCCAAAGATATCATGCTTCTAAATTCATATGCATACATCAACAAGTTCATCACAACATGCAACATCACATGGCAATCTCATGAACATATTTCAATCCTATGATATGGAAAACTAAGAACAACATGATCATGCTTGAGTACTATCTCATAAACCTATTAACCATAACATGCTAACACACCTAATCATGCTTGAATACAAATAATACAGTTGGCTATATAACACAAGAAAGATCAACCAAGAGGCAATTATGCATGAATATGATAAGACAGACTCGGTTCAGTGTGTGCGCGTTCGTGTAGCGTTCGTAAACGCGTTCGAACGGAAATGAGACAGAATGCTCGCGTTCGAGTAGCGTTCGTAAACGCGTTCGAACGGAAATGAAACAGAATGCTCGCGTTCGTATGGCGTTCGTGAACGCGTTCGAACGGAAGTGAGACCTGATGCATGATAAGGCAAAAATGCATGCGCGTTCGAGTTGCGTTCGTAAACGCGTTCGAACGGGAACAGACCTGATGCATGAAATGAGACGTAATACATAAACACAAAATAAAAGGGGCGCGGCGAAGTACTGCCATAAAGGTGGCCTTTTGGGGCTCTTGATCTCTCAAAGAGAGGACTTTTAGACCAACATATTAAGCCCATGCGCTCGACTAAATCATGCATACAAAGAATTGAAAGCAATAATATTAAACATAGTGTGCCCGATTGAACGTATCTCGTATCCAACCGAACACACCTCAACCGGCGCGGCAAAGCATCGTGGAAAAGGGGGCTTTTAGCCCCTCCCCGTAGGGGATCTCACGTCACACTTACTAAGCCCATGCACTCGATTGAATCATGCATACGAAAATATAGACAATCATATCAAACTAAGTATATCCGATTGAACGTATTTCGCATTCAACCGAACACACATCAATCGGTGCGGCAAAGCATCGTGGTGAAGGATTTTAACCCCTCCAATTAGGGGACCTTTCATCGCACTTACTAAGCCCATGCACTCGATTGTATCATACAGGAATAAGCAACATACATAATTTAAATGACGAGGAATAAATAAATGAAAGCAACACAAAACAAGAGAATGTGCCGTTTACTCAAGTGGTACGTGGAGTTGTGACCCGAGTACAGATCATATTACCGTCCATTCGGAATCGGCTATGAAATTTATGTACGGGTTTCCATCCGATATACCGCGAGAGTTGACACATCTCTCATTCATCCAATACCCACAACATATTACATATCATAATTCATGCATATTTATCTACTCAAAGACCACAACATGCATTCATAGACGACTCTCATGCGAATAGAATTCAATAAAAAATGAATATAAACTAATGAAAAGGTACCCTCAGGTCTAACCTTTTAAATCACCTCTCGGATGTACGGTACACGATCGTCGGAAGGGTGGATGCTCCGCAACTCTCCCGGTTCACTGGTTCACTGTTCTCGTTCGTTGTCTTTACTGATTTGCTTGCGGCTCCAACTCCGTTCTGCTCCTATTTCCTCTTTATCTTTTGCTTACTGTTTTTGGGTGTCTTCTTCCTGTAGTTTTTATG
The DNA here is from genome assembly GCA_019454045.1 of Zanthoxylum bungeanum. Lineage (NCBI taxonomy): Eukaryota > Viridiplantae > Streptophyta > Magnoliopsida > Sapindales > Rutaceae > Zanthoxylum > Zanthoxylum bungeanum. The sequence continues at coordinate 18,107 of SKCR01041451.1, forward strand.
TGTGTTGTGTATGAGTTAGAGACTAGCTAGCTAAGGTTGAGAAGGTTGGTGAAGGGTTCTTTTTATAGGCAAAGGGTTAGGTTTGACAAGGAAAGGATTTGATTTGGTTTGGTTAAGGGAAGTCAAGAGATTTGATTTGGTTTGGTTAAGGGAAGTCAAAGATTGAGGGGGGACAAATCTTGGCTAGATAGGGAAGGTTGAATATTTGATTGGCTTGGATTAGGAATACAATATTTTAAGTTTGGGAATAATCTTATTAGATTGGGAATATAATTGGTTGATTGATTTTAATTAGGCATGATTATATTTTGATTTAGTGTGTGATTTGTTTAATTTAGGCATGATTTTAGTTTAAGTTGGTAATTGTTTATTTTATGTTTGGTATATGTTTTATTTATTATTTAATTAATTTAATTATTATCTTATTTAGTTAATGTTTTAATTAATATTTATTTATTTAAATTGGTATGTGTTTTATGGGCTTTGGGGGGCTAATTGGGCTGGATGTGAGGCTAGAAGCAAAACCAGAATTACCGACACCGTTCGAACGCTTCCTCGAACGCGGCACGAACGCCCGCAATCTGTTTGACGTTCGAACGTAAACACGAACACAGCACTAACGAAAACAGTGAACCTTGTTTATTCTGAATTTCCCCTTCCGATGTCCGTTTCCCGTGACCTCCGTGACTTAAAAGGTAGTGTCTCCAAAATGAGACTCATCATAGGGACTTATGTGTAAAAATGCAGTGCCTACAGATAGTGTATGTTTATGTGAAATGAATAAATGAATGAATTTGAAAGCTAATGTAAGCATTAGATGTTATAAAACATGTTTGTTAAATTATATTGGTGTGTATGTATATATGTGTAAACTTGAGAATTATTTTTAGATGTATATAATAAGAGAGGTGTGCCATGGTATGTGTAAATGCATATGAATCCTAAATGTTAAGCCATTGAGGAAGTTTGCATTGAATTGAAAGAGTTTGTTTCAAAATGAAAAAAGTTTGTTTAATTTGTCGATTTCATGATATTTCAAATATGGATATTTATGATAAAGGTAGATATATGACTTAATGTTTCACGTGATTGAAGTGATATTGATGTTAACGATATACTCTATAATATTTGAGCTTTTCTTTGTATGCTTTGAACGTTAGCTATGAGATTGACACACATGTAGACATGTTAATATGAAAATTTGACATGGGTTAAGAATAAAGGATAATAACAAGTTAATAATTTTGAACTTATAATAATTTAGTAATTCGGTTAATCTGTTGATATGTTTGACTTGTTTACTGTAATACTAGCATGTTTACTTATTGAGTTTTTAAAACTCACACCAAACTAGTTTGCTAGTTTTGCAGGTTGGCTTCCAGGTGGGCCGACCACTTCAGCTTTGGAAGTCATGCTCGAGACGCGGATCACCCAAGCGGAAGTCACCCTCGCAAGTGTCATATGAGAAGTTTAGAAGTTTAAGAATTTTAGGATATTTGGTTATTGCTTTATTTATCGTGTTGAGCACGCTGTTTGTAAATATATATTAAGTAAATGTTTTTATTGTTTATGATGTGGTGGGCACATAGCCCTTGAGTGTTGATCGATGATGTGGGAAAAGCCCTTAGGATATGATTTTGATGAGATTTGTGTGGACCTGAGGTCATTTCATTTATTTGATGTCTTCTTAGATTCCCTTTGATGCTGGACTATGATCCAAGTTGTCAATTTTTAAGATACATCATGTCAAATTTTCGGTAAATTCAGAAGCTTATGGAGGTGGGTCAATCATGTCTCCTACCGGTAGTATCATGCCTCTAGCGGGGTGTTACACTATTTAGGTTAAGTTAGATTAGAACTAAATAGTTAGCAAAATATCCCTATCTATTTTTGCTGACTGTTTTGGCAAATTTGACAGAGATATTTATGGTATATGTTTTAATATCTTAAGCTTAGATATTTGTATTAGTTAGTAAATGACTATTAAAGGCTTGATCTTTAAGTAGCCATTGGATAGTTTATGACATTTTGGTCTTTTTATTTTTTAAGGGCATTTTTGTAAATCCATCTTGTCCTATATATTGTAAATGTGGTATTCTTAATGAAAAAAAATCATCATTTTTGAATTTTCTTCAAAGAAAAAAGCTATGGCCGAATTTTAGCTTAAGGGAAAGATTCCTCTTTGTTTCAGCTTTGACTTATCTAAGGCGTGGCAATCTAAGTGGAGTCTCCATGGTAGCAGAACACAACAAGACATCATATTTAGGGTTCTCAAAGATAAGTTATTTGTGGGTCTTCTTTATGGCATTGAAAGGGTTTTGTTTAATCAAAATCAAATTTATGATTCTTGAGATTCAGATATGTTGTTTGGCCTAATCTCCAAGTGAGTTCCTCATCAAATAGGATTGCGACTAAAGTCAATGTGACTGTGACCGAGGTAAATATGGCCGTGGTAAAAATATGATATATGTAAAATGTGACTTAACTCAATACAACTTAAGTTCAGTATGACTGTAACGTAAATGATTAATCTCAATGTGACTGTGACTGTGTTTATGACTTAGCATAAGGTTACTGTGAATGAGCTTAAATTGAATTAGTTAAAATATGACTTATATAAAATGTAATTGTGATTAAGGTTGTTGTGATTGTAACTATGCTCAATTGTGACTTAGGTAAACTGTGACTGAACTCCATATGACTTGGGTAAAATGTGATTGTGACTGAACTCCATGTGACTGAGGTTATTGTGACTTGGATAAAATGTGACTATGACTGAGCTCTATATAACTTAGGTAAAATGTATTTGTGTCTGGGCTCAATGTGATTGTGATTATGAATGAGCTTAACGTGACTTAAGTAAAATATGATTGTGACTAAGTTCAAAGTGACTTGGATAAAATGTAAAGGTTGTACTATGTAACATCCCGAATTTTTTGAAATATTTTCGAAAGGTATCCGGACCGCAGTTAAGGTTTCAGAATGAGACGATATTGGAGAATAAGAGTTTAATTATTGAAATATAGCTCGAAATAATTTAAAAAGTAGACTTTTTTGCATTGAAAACCGTGAAATTCAAAAAAAAAATTTTACCCGAATTACATATATTATTTTTACAGAGAAATTTTTTTGTTTCTACAAAAAAAAATAGAAAACGAACTCCGATTGAGATGATTTTTAAACCATTAATCTTTTTTTCGAGACAAAGAACATTCGTTTTGAGCATTTTTCGAAATTCGTATCAGGAGCGCCTCAAAAATGATAAATTCCAAAATTTCCCTATATTGGGGACCAAAATATAAATTTCGGGGGTCAATTCATAATTTTTTAAAAGTTATTTATAAAAAGGGGCGAATTTTCAGAAATTACAAAATAAGGCATAACTCATCCAAATATTTGGGGGAGAGAGAGTTAGAGAATAAAAGGAAAATAGATTGGCCGGCAGACGGCCTTTCAACCTCCGTCTCTGACACATGCCACCACTATCAGAAGCGTCTCGTCCAGACGATTCTGATGGTGGGTGGCACGTCACCTCACGCGCCATGGGTGAGGCCTACGTGTCCGTTGAAGTCACGATGAAGATTACTCCGATATCGCCTCGTTTCTTCGATCCAAGTACCGAGCCACTCTGCCAAATTGAAGCCTTCGGAGAGTGCTACAAGATAGTGGTGACATTTTCTCCGATTCGTGCTTGATGGCATGCAAAATGAGACAAAAATAAACTGCATAGGGGCCCATATAACTCGTCCCATCCAAATAGAATTCTGACCACACCAGAACATTCGTGGGCTCGTTTGAAGTCTGTTGGCGTCCTCCAAATCTTGGCAAGACATCCCGGTGAAAATTCGATAATTTCAAGTTTCTCATTTTGTATTCGGATGATTCCAGTAGTGTCGTAAAATAATATTTTGACTTGTATTGAATTGGATAAATTAGAATGTATCAAATTTATGTTATTGGTAGAATCCGGGTGAAATAAAAATAAATTAGATCGATCCGATAAGATTAACAAGTTTCCGGTAAAAATGAATTTTGCACGTGTCTGTGCTTTAATGGATGTAATGATAGATATAAGTTAAATATTGATATGATAATGTTCAGATGGTTTCCAAAAGTTTCAAAGGGTCAAAGATCATTGCGTAGCGTTATCAGAAACGTTTGCATAAGATTTTTCGAAAATATGGAAATCGAGGATTTAATTTATCTGATTGTTCTGAAATATTATCTTATAATTTAATAATATCATTATATGTGTTTCGGGTGGAATGGGAAAAACTCGAAAATTTTCAGATTCCTCCCAATATTTTCAGACTTTCCAGAAGGTTTTCTGAATTTTAGCCGGAAATGCAATCTAATACTATATTTATGTTATATTAGATGTATTATGAGTAACGAAACTGAAATTGTTGAAGATGGACTTGATTTGGGTATCCCAAGAAGATCCAGAAGTTTGTTAGAGTTGAGTCGAGAATTCCGTATAACATCATATCTGATTATATCCATTGTTTGTTTTGACAGATTTTGACTAAGATTAGGAATATTTATAACATATGGTTAATATTCCATGCAATTAGTACTGAACGTATCAACTATTGTTTGTTTCGATAAAAGATGTTTGTGTGTGTATCTATATATATATAGACTTATTTTTGTTGTTTCACAATTTATAAGTTTTTTTTCAGTGGATGAGGGATTTGATACGTGTATGTGATGAGCCTAATATGTGCGTAGATAAGCTTGTAACATTGATGCTTTTCAAAATATATATTTAGAGAATTTACAATAATTCCCCACAATTCTCTAAATATTAATGCAGACACATAAAAGAGTTTTCATGAAATAAAACTACATCGAAATAGGTAGTTTTCACCTTGAATCTTTCGTAGTGAATGACATGTTGGACAATTATGACCCATAGCGTCACTATTTGTACAGATCACGGTGTTGTTGTACAAATTAACTATGTGACAAAGGAGATTACACTCTTGTCATTTGTGATTAGATCACCTAGATATATAAATGATAGGAGGTCCCTGTGATTTATTCCTGGATGGAGAATGATATGAGACAATATCAGTCCACGAAGGATAAATCATTAAATATCCCTAGTCAGAGTATTATCGAGATTGGACATCGATAAATATGTAAAAGACTAGTATTACACTTGTGCACGTTGTGAGGGCACAACGACATAGTTCTCATATATTTGGGTATAGGATACTTATGCAAGTGTAATACGAGGTTGTGTTTTACCGATGGTACGGGAAACAGCTTCTCTCTGGATAGACCCCTGCAGAATCCCATTGGTAGTATGACTATGTGTCTATGGGAGTCTGAAATCATGGTAGATGTATTTGGTCTTAACCTGAGACTTGCACCGCTAATACTTGCGACAATCAATATACTTTGGTTGAGGTCGTCCAGGGCTTTAACAGGTTCTGTGTATGCCAATGCTGGTATATTGAGAATCGTAGTGTGTTGGGTGTGATGTTAAGACGGAAGTATCACTCCAGTCATATGGAGATGATGGTCACATAGGATACGGAACTTGTTCTCTTAAATGCTCGAGCTATCGAGATATTATGACTAGGTCATGTATATCCGATTATAGAGACTAGTTGCCAGACATCCGATATGTGCCTCGTACGAGGCAGACACAATTCCAGCCCCAGGCCTAGCACGTGAACATCCGATACTGGATCGACATACACAATACTACGGTATACTACGCTTGATATAGATCACATATTCCTATAAAGATATTTCTGGAAAATTGGGTAGGCATGGCGCTTTGCTAGAAGCCAACCTTGTCTTGTAAATCGGTATAAACGTAGTACTAGGTACTTACGTGTTCGGATAGTCCGACGACCGTATTTACTGCCAACATATCCGGGGATCTCATGGGTCGCTTCTTGAAGATTCACCGATGATGTATGACTCGCACTTTAATTATTATAGGATTAATTAGAAGAGAGAGAAAATCAATATGGGATTAATTACGGAGATATTTTACCTGGGATAAAATATTAATTAAAGAGAGAACGATTAATTTGGAATTAATCGATTAAAATAATATATTTGATATATTATACGAGATTGAATTTCGATGCGGAATTAAAATTAGATTTTAATTCGAGCGAACGAATTAATTTAGAATTAATTCGTTAGCGACGTGAATAGTGATTTCGCTAGGCGTAATCATTTAATTACGACGCAACGAAAAATTCGTTAATTTGGAATTAGCGAACCCGAGCCTGGGATTATTTGCGAGCGCATTCGCATTTCGAATTCGAGTGCGACACGTATGTCAAATCGATCGTCAAATCACAAGTCACATCAAGCGTCATCACATGTCTCTTTGAGTGATGTGACACGTTGTCACTTGATTGATTGATTGAGTGATTGATGTGTTAGTTGAAAAGCATTTATTACTTTTGCTTTTTGACTTTTGATATTTGAAAAATGTTTTGGTATTTGATTTTATTTTTGGAAAATAAAATATAAATACAAAACACGCTTTTCATTTTCTCTCTCTCCATTTTTTCACGGTTTCACGTGAAACCCTTATTCCCTCTCTTTTCTCTCCCTCTCGGCTTTGAGCCACTTCTCTCTTCTCCAATTTTCTGGTTCGACAGAATGAGAAAGAGAAGCTTGTGAGAGTGTTTTGTGGCAAAACAAAGGTGCTAGCACACACTTGGGTCAATACAAAGGTGATAGGGCAGTGAACCTTTGAGCTTGGAAACCGATTTTGAAGCTTGAAGCTTGGAGCTTCAATGGAGTCATCAATGGCTGAATTCTTGGAGGAGTTTCACAGCCCAAACTGAGTAGTCCACGAGCTAGAAGGGCCACTTCTGAGCTTCTTGGAGGAGTTGTCTTCTTCGCGTCGCAAGATCCGGTCAATATGAGTATATTCCGCACCTCTTTTGATGTGTATTCACTTGTTTCATTGCTTGATTTCATGATCTTGAGACCTAATATAATTAGAAACCAACAATGGTATCTTGAGCTTTGATCAAGCATGAAAATTTTAGGGTTTAAAATGGGGCAAATTCGATTTGAGCATCAATTGGTTAAATTGTTTGATTTAGTATGCTTGAATGAGGTTGAATTGAAGTTGTGCATGATCAATTTCAAGAAATTTGGTTGGATCAAATTTTCCCCAAAAATTAAGGTTTGGCCGAAAATTAATAAGCCCTAATGTCTTGGTAATTTTTGTTTATTTGATCATTGGATGACTTAAAACAATTAGGTAAAGTTGATTTGAGGTTTAATTGGATTGAATTTTGAATTGGACAATTTTTCCCCAAATTGTGGCTTGGCCGAATTTAGTAAGAAATAAAATTCATGGTGATTTTTGTTTTTTAATTCATTGGATGAATTGAATTTATTTGGGAAATGATGATTGTGGATTCAATTGGATTGAAACCGAATCGGATTGAAAAAAACCTCTAATTGCCGAGAAGTATAAAACATGTATTGGGTTTGATTTTGATTGAATTGTGTTGGACACTATTTGATGTTAAAGTGCATGATTAATTAGGCTAATTGATGTTTTAGAAATGTTAATTGGATAATTAATTGTGTATTACACTAAGGTTAATTAATTGTGGAATTTGGAATTTTATAAGTTAATTAATTAGGCTTGAAATTGGATTTGGGCCTTATAGGTTGTAATTGGGCTTTTGGGCTTTGTTGTACAAAGATCGGTTTAGGCAAAATTGGTTGGATCCAATTAGGCCCAAAACCGAATCCATAAAGTCCAATTATGACTTAATGGACCTTAATTATTTAATTGGGCCTAATGGGCCAAAATTGATTTATGGGCTTATGGGGTAACTCCCGGATTGGACTTTGGTTATCGGTTTGACCCGAGATGACCAAAAGTCCACGCCTTAAAGAAATTAATTAAAAGCCCATTGGACTTTAATTAAATAAACATTGGATGTTAATCAGGCTTTGAGACCCGTAACGATTGAATTTGGAATTTAAGTCGTAAAGGTTCGTTAATAAAAGTGTAATATTTAATTTGGAATTAAATAGTGAATTAGTATTAATACAAATTGAATTGGATTCAATGTTGTAGTTTAATTTAATTCAAGAATTTGTACTTTGAGTACTTATTCGAAAAACGAGTTTGACTCCAGCAAAATCAAATCGTTGTTTGAACATTGGATGATCACTAATTATCAGATTAATTAATTGGATTAGATTGATTGATAACATGCTTGTGTGAATACATGGTTGCGATGCATGAATAATGTATATCGGATGGATATTAGATGGGTGGGGCAATTTTAGAAATTGTAATAAATTTGATTTATTAATTGGACCTGCGTGTCCAGCCTTGTCACCTCCATACTCTTTGTATTCTCTTCTCACCTATTCCCCTCAATGTAAATGAGGTTTCTTTAGAAGTGTAATGTAACGGGTAGAAGTAAATACATGTGCTAGCGGGAGAGAGAAAATTGAGAGATTTGATCTAGGATCAATGTAAAGTATCCATCCGCATATCATTATTATTTTTCATATGCGCTTTATTATGTGTTTAGAATGCATATTAAGGGTGTATGATAATGAGACCTTAACAAAGATAATAAATTGGTTGCCAATTTGCACGCGAAAAACCCTCACAAATATTAAGCGTTTTTCCTTCCATTGAGTGATTCTCACTCAAGATCCGAGACGACATTGGCTTGTTGGCCAAAGTCAAGGTCTTTGTCTGTCGAAGATGTGTTTGAATCACGAAGGCTTTGTTCCATATCGGTGTCTTGTCCAAGTTGTGGTTTGTTGGCCAAAGTCAAGACCACTTCTTGTCCATCGACATTGATTCTGAAGCTTTCCATGGTCAATGGGTCGCGCTTGACTGGGATCACTAAGTTTGTTGTGCCAAAGCCAATGCTTAGTTGATTCAGAGGAAAAAGGTTAGGTAATACATTGGATGTATTGGCATATATAAGATATATGTTTCGGACTTGGATGTCCCCCTACCGGATCTAGGAATTGGATTGGATCTAATTGATCTTAGAGATCTATCTAGTTAATTATCATACAATTTGTTGGCCAAAGTCAAGATTCTGTGATATTTAACGGGATCCTAGCCCACTAGGAAACACGGTTTCCCGAGTACTCGACAGAGGGTTAGAGGCTCGCCGAAAAATAGTGGGAGGCAAGAATTGAATTTGCAATATTCGTTTAATTACTTGCCATACGCGCTCATTCAAATTATATCTTCGTTAAATTAAATGTTAATTGGACTAATATTTAAATTGTTGTTTTAATTAACAGTTGGACTGTATTATAGTTGATTATATAATTGGATTATATTAATCAATATATTTGAATTAATTAATTTCAATTTACAGTTGATTTTATAATTGGATTATAGTAATCAATGTAATTGAGGTTAATTGATTTAAATTATATTTGATTGTATAGTTAGACTATAATAATCATTATAATACATAGCACCACAAATCGTTGATTAAATAGTTGGACTATTAGAATCAAGATAAAATGAAAGATTAGTGTTTAAAACATAATACTGGGTGAAAATGTATTTAAATGACTATAATTTTTCAAATTGGGAATTATGTTTCAGGATGGTCCTGGAAAAATAATAAGTTAATTTATTTGATAAAATAACATATTAGGCCTTAGCCTAGAGTTAAGCAAATAAGTGGAACATGATATTTGGAATATTCATGTAATGATAACTTTAGTGCTTAATCTATTATACTTGTCAAGTAGACTCCTTAATTTCTGAATCAGAACTAAGGATTAGATCCTTAAAGTATGATAATGAAATTGAAGGATTTTCATGGATCTATTTTAGATCTTTGAAATACTAAATTGCAATAAATAATTCTTGGATAATTAATGACTAATCTCGAGGAGATAAAGTCAATGTTTGCAATAAGGCAAGTAGCGCAAGGCGCATCTTACTTCGATATTCCAAAAGGCCAAGGCTTGGCCAAAGGCTTGGCCAAAGGCTTCTAGAATGTTGAAAAGGGCAAAGGCAAAATCATTATAATCTTCTAGGAAGATAAAAGGACATATCCGAAGAAGGAATTGAAGACGAGCAAGGCTCTGACTTCAAATATGATTGTCATAATTATGTTCACAGCTAGTATTAAAATTAGATTTTAGATAGTTAGTGTGGTACATAAAATATATGTATTGATGTTCAGAATCTATTTTGAACAGGATACTGACATCATTAAAGATTAATCTGCGAATTGGAAACATGACGATTGTCACTGTTTTAACCGTAGATACCTGAATTTAGGAACTACCTTCGGGTTAGTACTTAAATTAAGAAACTGTTATAATGTAACTAGTTTGACTAGATACATTATCTCTATATCAGTTTTAACCCGCTGCGGGTGAACCTTTATATTCTAGAACACTAAAGTGTTTTATTATATAAAGATGATATTGAGATAAACACATTAGATGTGAATAACAACATTTATATTTTAAATATAAATAATATCTCAAATATATAACATGACAAATAAATAGCTCAAACTGATTTGATTAGATTGAAACTTGTATGTGGCATTGTTGTCTGGGACACAATCAAACAAGACTCGTATATCCACAATTTCGAAGAGTGGGTACTTTGACTGATTTGATTCTATTCAAATAAAGTCTACGAATCTAGTTTATTGGGCAAAGTGCCTAAAACACTATTTACTTCGTAAAAATGTCAGTGCCCGATCTGTTAGCCCTAGTTCATAGCGAAGCAAGTGGGCCCATGTCTAGCTAGGCTAGATGTGGATATGAATATTTCGTGACCTTTACGGATGTGGCATTGCGTATGGTTATGTGTTTCTTTTGAAACACAAATCGGAAACTGTTAAAGTCTCGACACGAAATAGACAAATAGATCGGTTAAAGTATTAAACCGTCACGGTAAGACCGTAATGGAAAATACTTAAGCAACGAGTTTCTCATATACATGAGAGAGTATAGTATTCTTTCAAAGAGGACTCCTCCCGGAACACGTCAATTTGACGGTGTGTCCGAAATAAGAGACCGAATTTTGTTGGACATGATAAGGTTAATCATGAGTCGCTCTGAGCTACCATTTCCTTCAAAGGATACGCTAAACAGTGCATAACTTAATTTGAATAAGGTTCCATAAATATCTATTTGACATATATCATATTAAATATGAACGGGAAAGAAACCAGGTTTCTCATTCCTGTTAGATTTGGGTATGCTAGGCATATGTTTGGATGATACCAAACTAAAACCCAAATTGGATAAGTGCCAAATGTAGGTTATCCTAGGGATACCATAAGTATTGTACTTATACAACTCATGAGAGAACAATTAGATTGTTGCTCGCCATTCGTTTTTCCTAAGAGGAATACCGATATGCAGTGGAAAGTGGGAGGATAGTAAAACTTGATGAAAAATCAGAGTGATACTGTCCTAGGCACCGAGTTCTAATGGAACACAAATAGTTCATCAAGGATGAAACTATTCCAATAATCTTCTTATACACAAGAACCACGTATGTCGATGAGAATCAGAAAACAACCTGGGGTATGGGTTTCTGAACTCACCTCATAAAGATGTCTATCTTTTGAGGAACACGAACTGACTACGTATAAGGTAGTAATACAAGGTATCGACTCCCTATTATGGCAAAGTGCCATAAAGTCCGAAGTGGATTCCATGTATACCAACTATGTTTAGACACTAGTTGATGTACCGCAAGGCATTGTGCCTATTGGTACTATATAAGTCTTCAAGGAAGATGTACATGGATGGAAACATACCATCGTACTAAGCTAGGCTTGTAGCGAAAAGGTAGAGTTATCAACATTATGTTGATCACGACGAAACCTTTTACCTGTTGCCATGGTAAATCCATTTGGATAATGCTTGCTAATGCTGCATGTTTCATTCATGAAATGTGGCAGCTGAATGCCAAAACCGCTTTCCTGAAAGGAAACCTTTTGGAGGATGTTTACAACATCTTGACGGTTTTTGTCAAACCATGACAAGCAAACTAGGTTTGCAGGTTATTCGATCCATGTTTGGATTGAAGCAAGCATTAGGTTCTTGGAATTGTCGTTTTGATGTAATCATAATAGTCTATGATTTAATTCAAAACAAAAATAATTCTTGTGTATATAAAGAGGTTAGTGGTAGCGCACTGACAGTGAATGTCCTGAGTAATGATGATATATCATTTCTTGGAAATGATATTCACATAATATAATCGGTGAAAGCTTGGCTTTCATGATAATGACTATAAGTCGTAACAAAAGTACTATACAATAGTAGTACGGAACAGTGAGCTGGAAATCTTCCAAGCAAGATACTGGTACCGAATAAACAACAAATACAGGTTATTGCTGCTGAGGCAGCAATAGAAGCCATTTGGGTCGATAACAAATCTAATTAGATTAGATATAGTTCTGTTAGCAGCTGAGCTAGGCGTCAGCACATGCTAAAGAATTAATGGTCTCATTGACGATCCAGATACTTATTTTGATAATCATCTGATTCGTTCGGATCATACATCGCGGCGATGTGATGATCGAATAAATCGCATCAGACGATAATCATGCAAATCCGCTGACGAAAACCTTTTCTCAGAATTTTGAGCCAACCGTACATAGTTCGGGTGTTAAATACTCGAGTGACTGGCTATAGGCCAAGTGAGAGATTGTTGGACAATTATGACCCATATCGTCACTATTTGTACAGATCACGGTGTTGTTGTACAAATTAACTATGTGACAAAGGAGATTGCACTCTTGTCATTTGTGATTAGATCACCTAGATATATAAATGATAGGAGGTCCCTGTGATTTGTTCCTGGACGGAGAATGATATGAGACAGTATCAGTCCACGAAGGATAAATCATTAAATATCCCTAGTCAGAGTATTATCGAGATTCGACATCGATAAATACGTAAAAGACTAGTATTACACTTGTGCACGTTGTGAGGGCACAACGACATAGTTCTCATATATTTGGGTATAGGATACTCATGCAAGTGTAATAGGAGGTTGTGTTTTACCGATGGTACGGGAAACAGCTTCGCTCTGGATAGACCCCTGTGGAATCCCATTGGTAGTATGACTATGTGTCTATGGGAGTCTGCAATCAGGGTAGGTGTATTTGGTCTTAACCTGAGACTTGCACCGCTAATACTTGCGACAATCAATATACTTTGGTTGAGGTCGTCCAGGGCTTTAACAGGTTCTGTGTACGCCAATGCTGGGTATATTGAGAATCGTAGTGTGTTGGGTGTGATGTTAAGACGGAAGTATCACTCCAGTCATATGGAGATGATGGTCACATATGATACATAACTTGTTCTCTTAAATGCTCGAGCTATCGGGATATTATGACTAGGTCATGTATATCCGATTATAGAGACTAGTTGCAAGACATCCGATATGTGCTTCGTACGGGGCAAACACAATTCCTGCCCCAGGCCTAGCACGTGAACATCCGATACTGGATCGACATATACAATACTACGGTATACTACGCTTGATATAGATCACATATTCCTATAAGGATATTTCTAGAGAATTTGGTAGGCATGGCGTTTTGCTAGAAGCCAACCTTGTCTTGTAAATCGGTATAAACGTAGTACTAGGTACTTACGTGTTCGGGTAGTCCGACGACCGTATTTACTGCCAACATATCCGGGGATCTCATGGGTCGCTTCCCGAAGATTCACCGATGATGTATGACTCGCACTTTAATTAATATGGGATTAATTAGAAGAGAGAGAAAATTAATCTGGGATTAATTACGGAGATATTTTATCTGGGATAAAATATTAATTAAAGAGAGAACGATTAATTTGGAATTAATCGATTAAAATAATAAATTTGATATATTATACGAGATTGGATTTCGACGCGGAATTAAAATTAGATTTTAATTCGGGCGAACGAATTAATTTAGAATTAATTCGTTAGTGACGTAAATAGTGATTTCGCTAGGCGTAATCATTTATTTACGACGCAACGGAAAATTCCTTAATTTGGAATTAGCGAACCCGAGCCCGGGATTATTTGCGAGCGCATTCGCATTTCGAATTCGAGTGCGGCACGTAAGTCAAATTGAGCGTCAAATCACAAGTCACATCAAACGTCATCACTTGTCACTTTGAGTGATGTGATAAGTTGTCACTTGATTGATTGATTGAGTGATTGATGTATTAGTTGAAAAGCATTTATTACTTTTGCTTTTTGACTTTTGATATTTGAAAAAGGTTTCGGTATTTGATTTTATTTTTGGAAAATAAAATATAAATACAAAACACACTTTTCATTTTCTCTCTCTCCATTTTTTTCACGGTTTCACGTGAAACCCTTCTTCCCTCTCTTTTCTCTCCCTCTCGGCTTTGAGAAACTTCTCTCTTCTCCATTTTTCTGGTTCGACCGAATGAGAAAGAGAAGCTTGTGAGAGTGTTTTGTGGCAAAACAAAGGTGCTAGCACACACTTAGGTCAATACAAAGGTGATAGGGCAGTGAACCTTTGAGCTTGGAAACCGATTTTGAAGCTTGAAGCTTGGAGCTTCAATGGAGTCATCAATGGCTGAATTCTTGGAGGAGTTTCACAGCCCAAACCGAGCAGTCCACGAGCTAGAAGAGCCACTACCGAGCTTCTTAGAGGAGTTTTTTTATTCGCGTCGCAAGATCCGGTCAATGTGAGTATATTACGCACCTCATTTGATGTGTATTTACTTGTTTCATTGCTTGATTTCATGATCTTGGGACCTAATCTAGAAACCAACATGACAATCAGATTTACTTGGCGAACCAGTGACCCATAGTCTTGAACTGTTCTGCCGTTGATGTAAACAAAGACAATAGCCATCATACAACTTTACTTCGACCATTTCATGTTCTACGGTTTTTCTTTAGTTCGTCCATGAACATCAGTCATGGATTCATCAAGTACTTTAGGGAATTCAGCCCTCAATAATTCACATGGAAGCGGCCTCACTTCTTACTTGAAATAGGTGATCTACTATGAAAGGTAATCTGCATTTACCCTCATTAAGACTTTTCTCATAATATAATGATCATTAAAAGCCTTAGTTTATCTAACCTTGACAGACAACACTCTGCTTCATTATAGGAATGGGAAACAATATAAAACTCTGAAGTGCTTATTTTGAATTGCACAAAGTTTCAGTTGTCCCTTTTGAACCTAGATCTTGGGATCTCTAGTCGACTAAGTTGAGTTTCCATATTAAGAATTCTTAATTTATAGGCTTCAAACATATTCCTCTCGATAACTTCTCAACTTACTCTTTAGGTAAACCTTTAGTGAGTGGATTCACTAGGTTTTCCTTCGATTTGACATAATTTATCAAAATTATGCCCACTTTAGAGCAATTATCGTATGGTATTAAGTCTGCATCATATGTGTCGAGACTTACTATTATACATTATATTTTGAGCTCTCCCAATAACCGATTGACTATCACAATGTATGCTTATAGCTGGCACTGGTTTTGGCCAATTTGGAATATCCTCTAGGAAATTTCGAAGCCATTCTGCTTCTTCCACTGCTTTGTCTAACGCTATGAACTCAAATTCCATATTAGACCGGGCAATACACGTTTGTCTCGAGGATTTCCATAACACGACTGCACCACCAAGTGTGAAAACAAATCCATTATATCAGATATCCAGTTTGCATTGTTGCACCTCTCTAGAACAGCATGATATCTCGTATAATGCATACTATATTTTGAAGTTTCTCTTTGATACATCAAAACTCTTACTATGGATTTCCAGTGGTTATGTCATGGATTACTTTTATATCTACTAAGCCTCTTTACAACTTGAGCGATATTTGGTCGTGTATAGGTCTATATGAGTTCTAGCCATATTTAGATCTCCTTCATTATATTTCTTAAGTATCTTCTCAACATAATGAGCCTGAGATAATATATACCCCTCTAATGTTCTAGAAATCTTAATTCCTAATATCACATCAGCTACTCCTAAATCTTTCATATCAAATTTGATGGTCAATACTTTATTGGTAGATTGAATCATTTCATGATTACTACCAATTATCAGCATATCGTCTACGTAGAGACACACAATGAAATATCCTTTTTGAGTTGATTTAGTGTATACACACCTATCATACTCATTGATTTTGAACTCAATTGACAACATCTCTTTGTCAAATTTGTCATTCCATAGTTTCGGTGTTTGTTTTAATCCGTATAAGGATTTTACAAGTATGCACACCTTATGTTCTTATCTAGGAAAATTGAAACCTTCTGGTTGTTCCATGTAAATTTCTTCATCCAATTCAAGAATGTCGTCTTAACATCCAATTGATGTATTTCAAGACCAAATATAGCTGCTATAGCTATGAGCATTCTTATTGACATGATACGGGTCACTAGTAAATATGTCAAAGTAGTTAAGGCATTCTTTTTGTCAATAACCTTTTATGACAAGTCTAGTCTTGTATTTATCTATTGATCCATCTGTTTTCATCTTTTGTTTGAAAATCTATTTGTAACCCAGTAGCTTACAACCTGGAGGAAGATCAACCAACTCCCAAGTATGGTTTTGAAGGATATGATCAATCTCACTGTTGATAGCCTCTTTCCACAAAGGTATCTATGAAGAAGATATTACTTTTTTATAGCTTTGAGGCTCATTTTCTAAGAGATATGTCAGAAAATCCGGTCCAAAGGACTTAGACGTTCTAGCTCTTTCACTACGTCTAGGTTTATTTTCCTCAACATTTTCATGTTGACTTAATTCTTGGTTAACTTGATCACTACTAGTAGCAGTATTTATGGTTCTTTTGAGAGACTCTGTTCTTTGCTTTTCTTTCTAAGGAAAAGTCTTTTCAAAGAATGTCACATTCCTTGACTCAATTATCATATTTGGATTGATTTCAGGAATTCCATATTTATGTATCAAGAATTGATACGCACTACAGTTGTGAGCATATCTAATGAATATAGAATCAATAGTTTTGTCCTATTCCGACCTTCTTAGGTTTATGAACCATCACTTTGACGAGACACCCCACACTTTCAGATATTTGTAGGAATGTGCATAACTTTTTCAAAATTCATATCGTTTCTTATCCAGTTATTTGTGAGGTAGATTGTTCAGAACGTAGTTGGCGGAAAACAAGGCTTCCCCCAAGTTCTGGGGTAAACCAGAGTTTGTCAACATGGCATTCATCATTTCCTTCAACGTTCGATTTTTACGTTCCGCAATCCCATTTTGTTGAGGTGAATAAGGAGCAATAGTTTCGTGAATAATTCCATTATTGGAACAATATTAACCGAATAGTGACACATATTCACCTCTTATATCACTCATGATCCCCTTGACTTTCTTGACAAGTTGATTTTCAATCTCATTCTTATAGTGTATAAAACTCTCAATATCTTCATCTTTGCTCCTCAGTAAATACACATAACAGAATATTATGCTATCATCGATAAAAGTGACAAAGTACTTTTTTACCGCCTCTTGTTTGCACAATATTCATATCACACACATCAGTGTGTACAAGTTTCAAGGTTCAGAACTTTGTTCTACGGAATGATGTGATACTTTATTCATTTTAGCTTAAACATATACTTCACATTTATGCTGGTTATTAATTGTAAATTTAGGTAAATGGTCTATGTTAATTAATTTACGCATTGTATCATAATTAACATGCCCCAACCTCCAATGTCATACATTTTGTGACTCAATAATATAAGAAGAATATGTAGCTTTATTATTTGCACTGTTTCGATTGACAATCATTACAATAAATTTGAAAAGGCCCTTAGAGAGGTATCATTTTCCTACATAGACATCATTTTTTTGTCAGTACAAACTTGTCAGAAATAAATACAAGCTTAAAACTATTTTTGCTAAGGAGAGGGCGTGAAACCAAGTTCTTCCAAATATCAGGAACATGCAGAACATTCTTCAATGTAAGCTCTTTCCAAGATGTCATCTTTAGAACCATTGTGCCTTGTCCAACCACTTTGGAGGTAGACAATTTTCCCATTGTCACATGATCGCCACCATCGACCTTCTAATAGAAGGAAAATATTTTACTGTCAGCATATATATGACGAGTAGCCCCTGTGTCTACCAACCATTCTCTCCGATTCCTAATCAAGTTAGCTTCTGTTACAATTGCTGAGAGGTTCATCTCTGAGATCTCATTGATTAGCTGCTCATCCTCAGTGACATGGGCCTCATTTTTCTTTTTCTTGCCTTTGTCCTGAGACTTTGTTTCTACAAGATTTTTCCATGTGACCGCTTTTTCCACAGATGTAGCACTTCCCCTTAAACTTCTTATTTGTTTGGGAAGAATCAGCTCCACTGTTCTTTCTCTTTTTGCTACCCTTTCCACCATCGATGATGTTGGCCTTAGACTCCATAGTCTTGTAGCTAGCCTTCTTGGACTTCCTATTTTCCTATTCGATCCTCAATCGAACTCCAAGGTCTTTAAGACTCATCTGTTTCTTTTTGTGCTTCAGATAGCTCCTGCAGTCCTTCTATGATGGAGGTAATTTTTCAATAATTCTGGCAACTTGAAACTTTTTACAGAGTTTCATTCATTCATCCAATATTTCATGAATGATCAACTGTAGTTCACCCAACTAAGGCATCACCGTCCTTGAATCTACCATCTAGTAGTCCAGGAACCTATCCACAATAAATTTCTTTTGTCCAATATCCTCGATTTTTTTTCGAGATATTCCTAGAGAATCTTTGTAGAAGTCATGCCTTGGTACTATAACATCCTCAATCTGGGAAGGTTATCGGAAGATGAGAGATTCCACTGCCACCTAAGCTACTGACTGTAACTAAAGAAGTACATTTTTTCTTATCTTAATAACTTTTTATCTTATCCATATACAAGCACACACATTCATAAAATTGTTTAATACATGAACCATATGAAAACATACATAGACTGGGTACTCTATATAATCATATACATGTCATACATAAAAAAGAACTACATTCTAGATGAATATAGATCTGACATGATGGACCCACATGACTAGTGACTAGAGTGCTACTTTTGTCCTTGATCCATCTCTCCAAAACATGACTATGGCTCACCAGCTGGAAGATCCTGTAAAACTGGAGAGTGAGGGGTGGGTCCTAAAGAACTTAGTGAGTGGAGCTATAAAACCAGAAAACTGTATTAGCAAAATGCACATAATAAAATAAACAACTTTCTAAATTCATAAAACTTAAATCAAGTTTTTCTCTTCGAAACTTTTATGAAAAATCATTTTGTGAAACCATCTGTCTGAAACATTTGAGAATCTGCAGAAAATCTGACACATGGGGGGCATTAGGTCTCGCCGTCCCCCATACGCCTAAACTAGTGGTCTTTGAGCGTTACGTCTCGTCGTCCCCTATGCCACTAAACTAGAGCCGGTGGTGCTGATCCATGCTACCCTCCTGACCATTAATCTAGGATCTATGGGCATTACGTCTCGTCGTCCCCTTAGTCCTAAACAAAGTGTGCACACTTTCTGGATCTGTCAATTCCAAGTTACAACTAAGGTAGGTTTTTCCCCTATGCCTCCAAAATCATAAAAATCATGTCTTTGAAATCATTCTCATACTGTAAAATATATATCTGATAACAAACTTTATCAAATATGTTACGACAAACTTCATAAAAAAATTCTGAATAAGTACTCCACTCAGTGTTACGGCAAGTCCGGTGCGGTACACGGTGTAGGTGAGCTTCGAGTGCCCTGGCGTCGATCTAAAGTAAAAGAAATCGTTAGTTTTCTTGCAATTAATAGAAAAGAATATATAAAGCATGATTGATGTTTTATGTTTTTGGCATAGCTTAACACGTGTCTATACATTTATATGAAACCCTTAAGATGCCCTCTAATGTCTTAGGATGAAACTGAAATGGATAAAACTAATCATAGAAAATTTCGTCATGAGTCGCGACACTGGCCCATGGGCGTCGCGACGCTCAATTAAACAGTTGAGGCAGTGAGCATCTGATGGTTCCAAGTCGCGACGCAAGGGGTTGGACGTCGTGACTCCTAAACATGTCGTGACGCTAAGGGTTAAGCGTCGCGACTTCTCAAAAATAGAACCGATGTAATGGGTTTCCTCTGTTTTCACGTCGTGGCATTGGCCCATTGGCGTCGTGACGCTCACAAGTAGAACTGGGTAGAAGACATTCTTTTGTTGCGCGTCATGACGCAGGGATGTAACGTCATGATGCTCACCAGTTTTCAGGGCCAAACACCAATTCTCCATCTTCATACTCAAATTTTACAACACCATTCAAGTTTTACCAACTAAAAATATGCAAATGATTATCAATATACCCTTCTAATCATCAACACAATATCAAATTCAATAGTCTCATTTAATTCAATGTCTAGGGCTCCCTAATTTGGGAGTTTCTCACAAATGTTAATTTCTTGGCTCAATAACCATCTAGCATCATCAACTACGAGCTCATATCACTCTTTTATCTTCCAATCATCAACATATCAAATTTGGGTTAAGTCTTTCTCACCTTTAATCAAATTCATTTTCCTAAATAGAGTCTCCAAGCTTCATTTCTCCTTCCTAAGCTTGATTTGTGGTCGACTAATCCAGATTATCTTGGAAATTTGGAAGATGGAATGAGAATTCTTCTCATTTGCTCTCCATGAATTACTCGACCAAGGGGGAGAGAAATAATGAGTTTTTGTTTCTTTTACAATTCTTAATTTGTTCAAGAAATATGAGGACTTTTCTAGAGATTTAGAAGTTAAAATTTGGGCCTATGAATTTGGGCTAAGTCTTTTTAAATTTGTTGGGTAAGGTCTATATGTCATACAAATATTAGTTAGACTTAGACTTTTAAAGTTAGGCCTACTAAATCATTTCTACAATTTTCGCTAATACTCGAAGAAATATTTACCTAAGTCACCACGTTACAACTTTAGTTGAGCTATGAAATTCAGGTAACTACAATTCTCCCCTTTTGAAATGATTCGTCCTCAAATCGAAATACTTAAAAGTATGGAACACACCTTCTTTTGCGAATAGCTGGGGATATTTCTCTCTCATGGCCTCTGGCTCCCACGTGGACTCTTGTCCCTTGTGGTGCTGCCAAACCACCTTAACTGAGAGAATCCATCTAGACCGTAACTTTCTCGTTTCTTTGTCTATTATTGCTATTGGCTGCTCTAGATAGGACAAGTCTTGGCGAACATCGACTGCTTGGGGCTTTAACACATGAGATTCATCGTGCATATACTTGTGTAGCATAGATACATGGAAAACATGATGTATCTTATCCATACTGGTGTTGGGGTTTTGGGCGAAGGGCGCGGCGAAAGCGCGGTTCGGGCGAAATCGTAATTTAAAACTTTTTCAAATTATATAATAACTTATTCAATATCTAATATGAATAATTTATTCATATTTCACCTAAACCTATTTATTCAATATCAAATAGCGACATAAATATAAAGGAAACGTCGCGAAACTTTTACGAAAAATATTTTTCCGCAAAATGACGCAAAACGCATTTTAGACCGAACCTACCACCTGACACTTATGGAGACTGCCCAGGTCAGCCCCAATAGTTTTAGGGCTTTTCATGGGCTGCCCGAACAATGAAATATTCACTGTTTGGATAGCCGTCACCCGGTTGGCTCAAAAGTCACCCGTTTTCACCGTTTTCACTTATTTCAACTCCGAAACACTTTCCGGCAATTGTTCCAACTCCCAAAACACATCCAATACATTCATATCACATCAAATTCATCACAAAATTTCCAGTTTGTCCAGAGCTGATCCAGAAACCGATATTACCAAATTGCATGATTTAAATCCAATTTTCAAGATTAATCCAATTAATCCACAACACCAATCAAAGTCACCACACATGAAGCACCCAAGAACAATTCTAGGTTTTACAAGAGTGTTCATAACACTCTAGAATGGCAACATGTCATCAAATGAATAAATTGGACTAATATTATAATAATATCATCCAAAACTACTTCACACATGCATCAACACTTCCAATTCATCATCCACAACCAAAAGCCCCAATTTTTCAGAATTAAAGGAACCCTAGAACCTTTCTAGATCATCAAGAAACAAGAAACTAAATTTCCAAGCTTAGGGTTAAAGTGGATTACCTTTAATCTCTTGTTTCCTAAACGTTTTTTTCTTGAATTTCCTTCATTTATTCCTTGAATCATCAAAGAAAAAATTGAGAGAGTTTTTGGATGAATTTCTTGGCCTTAGCTTCCATTAGAAGCAAATTTTTTTATTTTTTTTTACATTGAAAAATACAAGGACCGACTTTGGAGGGCAATTTTATCATTTTGACAATTTAATCAAATTAAATTATAATAAACTTTATGATAACCAATCAAATTAGCACACATAAAGTATAATTAAATCATGTCATATGTTCCAATAATAATTAAAATAATTTCATAAGATTTATGAAAAAAGTTTAATTAATTAATTATTCAAATATTTAACAATTAAATATCCAAATAATCAATTAATATAATTATTATTATATTTTAATTTTTATTTACAATAAATAACAAATACATATATTTATGGCATGTGTCAAAATCTCATTTGACGAATAATTAATGTGTATCTAATCATATTATGTATCAAATACAAATACACAATAATTACGATGGCCAAAATCCCCTAATGCATGTGTTATCGTTTAACCGATTAAACGATTCGAATTAACTCACTTAATCTGATGAAGTATTATGAATAATCTATATTATTCATATCGCGTTGCCCAAGTGCTCAACGAGTACACTTCATATTGTGGGACTCTCTAAGTTTAAGTTTATCTGTCACGAAATCCAATTTCGTGTCCATAATTCACCCACTCATGAATTATGATGACCACAGATAATCTCGCTAAACTATGCAAGCCGAGATCATTGCATACGTATAATCCATCTGTCACAGGCTATCCATATTATACCTGGGATATAGATAAGAACATCAAATCCGTTCGGTATAATATAGTCGACTTTCAATTTACGATATCTAAATAACACTCGGAACTTATTTCTGAAGTTATAACACAGCTATGGATTTACTAGATCGTAAACATGTGAGGATGCCTCTGCCCTGTACACAGGACTGTCGGATCCTATCTTGATACGCACTGGATATCATGAGCATCAGTCCACACCCAACGAATAGGCGGAGCTCTGATCATTAATAGATCGGTGACGTGACTACCATCAAAGTGTGGAGGATAACTCATATATCCCACTATGGTATCTCAAGTCAAAGGATCAATATGCTCGCTCAACTCGAGAAGATTCCTATTGATGTTGGTTTACCATATATTAGGAAATATCCAGTGAGTCGTTCAATGTTTATCAAATAAACAACTACATGTCTATACGAGTCTCTCGAGACTCATGGTTCATTAGGATAAACCATCGGACCAAGTCACGATATACGACATGTACTGGTTTCAGCGGATTTTACTAACCGACCCGCGTTAGTAAATCTTGACCAGAAACTTTATTTAAGGATATACATCTTATAGTGACACATCCCAATGTCAATTACAAACTACGTTGTAACTGCGCACTATATTGTAAATCCTATGGTCTTTGTCTAATATACACTTATCACTAAACCATATTTAGTTTCAATCTAATCGTAATTGAATATCCAATCGTAATTAGATCAAATATGTGTATAAAAGACAATAGGTGATACCATTATTAAGTAATATTATGGAAAACAGAATTGTACGTATTTATGAATCAGACATAAATACGATCCGAATTGGCACTCCGGGCACCAACCCTAACAATTTCTCCCACTTGCTCTAGTGACAATCCACGGTATCATATACACATCTCAATGTATATCACATACTCATAGCCCTCAAGAGCTCACATAACACTCAAGAGGTATGCAACAACAAGTAAACCAGCTTTAACAAATTGAGTCCGTCCAACAAACTCAATCGTTTTCCTTAGCCAACATCATTCATATTTTGTAGAATCTAAATTCCACTTTAATATGACTCAGACGCTATATTAGTATTGTGCTATAGCTACTGAGTTGTCTATGTATTTAGAGATCAAATCCAAATACTATAAGACAACTGCAAACACTACACTAATATCAAAACTTCTAATCTATAGGTCACTATGCAACTTCATAAGTCAATACTTCATAAGTTTCAACTGATTTCACTAGTTTAGTAGAATCAACGGTGACACTCCCACAACATCTTTTCTGACTTTATATCACATAGACCATCTAATGTCATAATTAGGATCAAAACTAATCTGACCTTATGGTTGTAGACTAAATTCTCCATGAATAAGAAACTCGTACTTAATGTCTCAAAGATCACAAAGAACATGTTTCAAGATCCATCATATGGTCTATACCATATCAAAATAACTCATAACGATTAAATTGATATCTTTAATCACACAAAATATAATATTCATTACGCCATCATCTTATGATGCATAAGATTGACTAGACATTCCAATCAACCTCTCTTTCGACAAAGGAATCATCCTTTACGAAAGATGAATACTATATATATAAAAGACATTTTAACTGCCAAACAATTATACTAATTGTCATACAAATAGTCTTATGGTGTTCTTTATTAGATCATATCTAATACGCGACTAATGGGAATATCTCACAAGACTCTTAGTTTTATATCATACATAAAACTTTATATCAAATATATCAGAGACTACTCCCACTGCTTTCACGGAGAAAAATAGACTTAAGTAAACGTTTTACTTTACAAACTTCTCATTATTACTTTAATAATGATAATGTCGTTAGGATATATAACTTTAGAAAGAAATTTGTACACTCCCACTGACCCTACTATCATATATGCATTCTCTATGTTTTGATAAAATCAGACAATTTGACTGTATCAAAATTAGAGAACACAGATTTTCGGAAAACTTATTAGAGTCTACAATGTATATCAAACTGTGATCTTAGCAGGATACAAACTCTAGGGCCATTCTAGAATGAACTCTTCAAACAAAGAAACAACAACGGATTTCTCATTCGAAGAAATTACTCAAGAACGCCACTTTGCATTCTTTAGCCAAAATACACTGTTTAATATCAACATTAACCAACAGATTTTTAATTGTTCAATTAGTGCGACTAGAGATACGTTTTCTCAGAATCTACAATAGATCACTGAGCATAGCTTTTCTCACTGTCATACTATAAAGTTCAAACCTTTATCAAGCTCACTGTGTTTTTACTGTGCAAATAATTTGCACATTTTATGAACTATTCATAACGAAAACTTAATCAAGTTCAAAACTTGATCGCAGTGAGTTACGAATAATCTTAAATGTATGGTTCAATGTTAACTTCCGAAAACGATATCAAATATCGCTCCTACTATAAGTCATAGGATAATTTTCTTCAATAAGAAAACAACGGAACCAATAAGTATCAAATACTTTGTAAAATGATTCTGACATCCTATTAGACTTATAAGGAAGAAACTAAGGGTCATTTCATCTTATTAATTATGTAGTTCCATTTATAGTTTATCATTCTCACATTTGACTTCACTAAGTCAAGTCTTTTCTACAATCGTCAATATCTGATGTTACACACCAAGTAATAAAACAATTTTATTACTCAGGATCGTAGAAAATATATTCTATCAAATAGAATATAATATTCTATCAAATAGAATAAATGATAAAATTTTACTTGTACCTCCGAGGCGCAAGTATTTTCAATTTATATAACAATTATACAAAAGAAAGTTTCAAATCTCAAACTTTTCAAGATTCGAATTTTCTACTATACATATCATATATGTAACTGTAGGAACAAATAGAACTTTAATTAAAAAGATGAATTAGTATTACTGGAGCATAACCCCAAGAGTATTGAAAGTAATTCGGTAACACTCAATATCAACGAATTAAATCATATAAGATTCAATTACTCCCACTGACCAACTCCATCAAGATGGAATCGTGGAAGTTTAATATTGAGTAAGAATCACATTCATTAAATAAATTTAGAACTAATTGCCTTAAATTTACATGTTTGATCATATCAAACATCTTTGAACAATTCAAAAATTCACGATGAATTTTAAAACTATAGTTTTCAACACTTCAAATAGAATATCTTTGAACCATTCAAAATATTCTATCCGCGTTTCATCATAAACATATTGAAAGTTCTCGAATAATTCAAGACGTTCAACATGTTCTCTATTAGAAACATGCAACTAAGTCATGACAATTCATTAACTAAATTACGGAGTAAAGAAAACTATCTAAGGCAATATCTAATTCATTAAACTACATACATCCAATGTATTAGTCTAATAAATCTTGTGGTCCAATGACGATAATTGATTAAATGAGATTTAATCACATCCTGAATACAATATTCATTAAATGGATAAAGATATATGATGTGATCTCGTATCAGACCATCCTTTACCATATAGAATAAACATATTATGCTTATGTGATAAAATTTCTTAAAGCACTGTTCTAAGTTATTTAGTTAACCGAACATTTTCTTAATTTTTATCTTTTCATTAATGACACTACTAGTCTTATTAAAATATGTAACAACTGTTTATATAGAACAAGTAACTATCCAATAGTCACAAGTTCTGATATTAAATATAAAAAAAGTTATTAAACATTATTTTAATTAACTAGACGGGAGATCTGGTATCCAATACATATAGTTGTTGTATTGTGAGAATCAATATTCTCTATACATAACTATACACATCTTATTTCTTAAGCTTTATAATTTGCGTTCAATTATTCACAACAATTGCAAATGACTGATTAGCAAACTGTGTCAGACCCATGACTTCTAAAAGTCACTAAAGCCAAGAAACATCATTATAAGATAAACAAATACTAATGTGGTTTTCTTAATGCCAGACTAGAATCTCGAGACATGAACTAATTCATGTCAATTCTTACTGCAAAAGAAACTATTCTTACTAGATAATTATATCCAAAAACAAATATCCTTTTAGATTACCTAATCGTGACTTAGTAACTAAGTCATAAACCATCTTGATTTTCAAGAAAATCGGAACAACAGTTTCCGATGGTTTTAACTAATCTAACAATATCTAAGTCTACTGTCATTCTAGAACATATTATAGAAATACACAACCAGAAGTAAAGTCAGAAAACATATTCAAGTAATATGAATGCAGTGGATTAGAAGTATAATTCTATAAACAATGCAGAATAAAGGAAAATGAAAGTAGTAAATTCCATAAAATTACGCACTGCTTTAGTTATGGATTTTTAACCCAGTAGTGTCTCCCACTACTTTACGTAATACCGTAATCCCCAACGGAGAACGAGAATTCAATAATTAAATCGAATTCCATAGTGAGAGTAGGATCCCATGAATATATTTCGACTCACACCTTTGACACGATCTCGTCTACGTATATTCATTAGGTAGACAACTCATTGTCAATCACTCACCAGTGACTTCTGATTTTGGTCCTGACCATTTCTCGTTATGACAGCTTTGGTACGTTCACAAGGAGGCGTATCAAGGCTTCACTTGTCAATGACAAACTCAAGCTACTGATGTAGTCCTGACAGCTTTGGCACATTCAGGATTTCCACTTTCACTTGAATTTTTCTAGTATCAATATACAACCGGCATGGATAAAATCCCATAACTTACACCCTCACAGCTTTGGCACGATCTCGGATGCAGTTATAGAAAGATACCCATAAACTGTACTGACAAGGCGGACCAAGAAACATGTATCAAATACAAGCCACTTAACAACTTTATTTCTAAGCGGGGATTTTCCTCAAGAATCTATACTCTACATCAAATACATAATTTTAAGCTAAATCATTTTCTAAACAATTCAATTCTACCTATAGAAATCATAACTCAATTTAACCATTAAATTTCTGTTACATTTCCGTTAGCGTAGAACCGAAAAGTCAAGAAATATATATAGATTACATGCATGTGTGAACATTAAAATTGGATTAAATATCAAATATCAAGCATGAATAATGTAATGGATGAAGCATCAGTCCTGCTCTGATACCATTTTTGTTGGGGTTTTGGCCGAAAGGCGCGGCGGAAGCGCGGTTATGGCGAAATCATAATTTAAAACTTTTTCAAATTACCGAATAAATTATTCAAGATCTAATATGAATAATTTATTCATATTTCACCTAAACCTATTTATTCGATATCTAATAGCGACGTAAATATAAATGAAACGTCACGAAACTTTTACGAAAAATGTTTTCCATAAAATGACGCAAAACACATTTTTGACAGAACCGACCACCCGACACTTATGGAGACTGCCCAAGTCAGCCCCAATAGTGTTAGGGCAGTTCATGGGCTTCCCGAACAGTGACAAATTTACTGTTTGGATAGCCGTCACCTGGTTGGCTCAAAAGTCACATGGAAACGCCGTTTTTCACCGTTTTCATTTATTTCAACTCCAAAATACTTTCTGACAATTGTTCCAACTTTAAAAACACATACAATACATTCATATGACATCAAATTCATCACAAAATTTCCACTTTGTCCAGAACTGATCCAGAAATCGATATTACCAAATTTCATGCTTTAAATCCAATTTTCAAGATTAATCCAATTAATCCATAATACCAATCAAAGTCACCACACATGAAGCTCCCAAGAACAATTCTAGGTGTTACAAGAGTGGTCATAACACTCTAGAATGGAAATATGTCAGAAAATGAACAAATTGGACTAATATTACAATAATATCATCCAAAACTACTTGACACATGCATCAACACATCCAATTCATCATCCACAACCAAACGCCCCAATTTTTCAGAATTAAAGGAACCCTAGAACCTTTCTAGATCATCAAGAAACAAGAAACTAAATTTCCAAGCTTAGGGTTAAAGTAGATTACCTTTAATCTCTTGTTTCCTAAACCTTTTTTTCTTGAATTTCCTTCATTTCTTCCTTGAATCATCAAAGAACAAATTGAGAGAGTTTTTGGATGAAGTTCTCGGCCTTAGCTTCCATTGGAAGCAAAAAGAAATTTTTTTTTACATTACAAAATAGAATGACCGACTTTGGAGGGCAAATTTATCCTTTTGACAATTTAATCAAATTAAATTATAATTAACTTTATGATAACCAATCAAATTAGCACACATAAAGTATAATTAAATCATGCCATATGTTCCAATAATAATTAAACAAATTTCATAACATTTATGGAAAAAGTTTAATTAATTAATTATTCAAATATTTAATAATTAAATATCCAAATAATCAATTAATATAATAATTATTATATATGTATTTTTATTTATATTAAATAACAAATACATATATTTATGGCATGTGTCAAAATCTCATTTGACAAATAATTAATGTGTATCTAATCGTATTATGTATCAAATACAAATACACAATAATTACGATTTGCCAAAATCCCCTAATGCATGTGTTATCGTTTAACCGATTAAATTATTCAAATTAACTCACTTAATCCGATGAAGTATTATGAATAATCTATATTATTCATATCGCGTTGCCCAAATGCTCAACGAGTACACTTCATATTGTAGGACTCTCTAAGTTTAGGTTTATCCGTCACGAAATTTAATTTCGTGTCCATAATTCACCTACTAATGAATTATGACGACCATAGATAATATCGCTAAACTATGCAAGCTGAGGTCATTGCATACGTATAATCCCTCCATCACAGGCTATCCATATTATACATGGGATATAGATAAGAACGTCAAATTTGTTCGGTATATTATAGTCAACTTTCAATTTACGATCTCTAAATAAAACTCGGAACTAATTTCCGAAGTTATACCACGGCCATGAATTTACTAGTCGTAAACATGTGAGGATGCATATGCCCTGTACACAAGACTGACAGATCCTTTCTTGATACGCACTAGATATCATGAGCATCAGTCCAAACCCAACGAACAGACGGAGCTCTGATCATGAATAGATCGGTGACGTGACTGCCATCAAAGTGTAGAGGATAACTCATATATCCCACTGTGGTATCTCAAGTCAAAGGATCACTATGCTCGCTCAACTCGAGAAGATTCCTATTGACGTTGTTGTACCATCTATTAGGAAATCTTCAGTGAGTCGTTCAGTGTTTATCAAATAAATACCTACATGTCTATACGAGTCTCCCAAGAATCATGGTTTATTGGGATAAACCATCGGACCAAGTCACGATATACGATATGTATTGGTCTCAGTGGATTTTACTAACCTACCCGTGTTAGTAAATCTTGACCAGGAACTTTATTTAAGGATATACATCTTATAGTGACGCATCCCAATGTCAAGTTAAGGATATATATCTTATAGTGAAGCATCCCAATTTCAATTACAAACTACGTTGTAACTGCGCACTATATTATAAATCCTAGGGTCTTTGTCTAATATACACATATCACTAAACCAGATTTAGTTTCAATCTAATCTTAATTGAATATCCAATCGTAATTAGATCGAATATGTGTATAAAAGACAAGAGGTGCTACCATTAATTAAGTAATATTATAGAAAACATAATTGTTCGTATTTATAAATCGGACATAAATACGATCTGCATTGGCACTCCGAGCACTAACCCTAACAACTGGGTGGAATCTCATGACTCCCTTAAAATGAGATACTTTCAGCGAGTCTCCTACCTGAAACACCAAATCTGTCCTCCGGTGATCCGCATAACTTTTCTGGCAACTCTAGGCCATTTTCATCATTTCTCTAATCAATTTCACTTTCTCCATTGCATCATGTACCAAATCAGGTCTAAACAACTTTTGTTCCCCAGTTTCAAACCATCCTACTGGGGATCTGCACTTCCTACCATGCAAAGTCTCAAAAGGATCCATTTGAATACTTGTCTAATAACTGTTGTTATAGGGAAACTCTATAAGTGGCAAATGCTTGTCCCAATTACCTTCAAAATCAATAACACAAGCTCGTAACATATCTTCAAGAAACTGTATGGTTCGTTCTGACTGACCATCCATTTGAGGGTGGAAAGTTATACTAAAGTTTAGCTGGGAACCCA
Organism: Zanthoxylum bungeanum; assembly: GCA_019454045.1. Taxonomy (NCBI): domain Eukaryota; kingdom Viridiplantae; phylum Streptophyta; class Magnoliopsida; order Sapindales; family Rutaceae; genus Zanthoxylum; species Zanthoxylum bungeanum. The sequence continues at coordinate 49,258 of SKCR01041451.1, forward strand.
AGGCTTCTTGAAATGGCTACCAAAACTTGGGCTTGAACTGAGAACATCGATAAGAGATTGTTAAGATAGGTACACCATGTAACGACACTATCTCGTCCATATACAGTCTGGCATACTAGGCTGCTAATAATTTGTCCTTATTGTAAGGAAGTGTGCAGACTTAGTCAACCTGTCCATAATCACCCATAATTTGTGATTGTACTCAATATGATTGAGGGTCGATAATGTAACTGAGATAACTAATATGATTGAGGGTGATAATGTGACTTGAGGTTACAATGTGATTGGGTTCAATGTGACTGAGAGTCGACAATGTGACAGAAGTAACTAATTTGACTAAAGGGAAACAATTTGATTGATGCACATATAACACAACTTTCAGTCATCTATGTAATTAGGGTAAAATTATGATTATGACATAGGTCAATGTGAAGTATGTGTAGGACACAGAAATCGGCGACGCTGTTCTAGGCTCGCGGCCTGGCAAGGAGTACAGAGTAGCCCACGGATGACTAAACCCGAGAATAATGGAGTCGCCACCCAGTGTGAATTGGGAAAATGATTTAAGGCCACACTCACCCCTCGTAAGGGAAGACCTCAAACAGTTGGGTTCGGAATGGTCCCTTACTTATGCCACTTGTAATGAACAGATTTATGTAATAATATAACTGAGTCTACGCAAGAATAACCTACATCTAAGTTCGCATACAACCTATATCTATATTCGCATGCATGAAAGTAAGTCAAAATAACGGCAAGCACATAATCTCAGGAACGCATTAAATCGATAAACATGGCGATATAAATAAATAATAATCTAAACATAAATGTAGAAGAGACATAATTAAATTCCTAATGCGAAGAAAATAACTAAATCATGCTTGAAAATAATATGCTAAACAACTAAATCATGCATAAAAATAATATGCTAAACAACCTAATCATGCATAAAGTAACATATTATTTCTAATAAACAACGAATAAACGCAAGATTGGATAAAACGAAATACGTGCGTTTCTCAAGTGGTACGTGGAATTGTATCCCGAGTTCAGACCGCACTACCGTCCATTCGGATTCGGCTACATAATTTATGTCCGTGTTTCCATCCGATATACCACGAGAGATAGCACAAAATCATTCATCTCATGGCCACAACACACATGAATCCACAATATGCAAGCGAAGAAATAATAATAAAGAACAGAAAAAGAACGTGAATAAATAAAAAGGGTGCCCTCAGGTCTAACCTCTTAAGTCGCTTCATGGAAGTGCGTTACACTGCCGTCGGAAGGGTTAATGCTCCGCAACTCCTCCGGTTCACTGGTTCAACGTTTTCCTCGTTGCTTCACTATTTTGGGATGTTGTTTTCTCTGTCTTTGCTGCTATTTTTTGCCACTATTTTTGCGATAATTAGGGACTGTTTGAAGCGATTTTGGAGGTTTTTTGTTGCAGTTTTTTGTGGTTATTTAGGGCAGTTTTTGGGGTGATTTAGGGGGGCTGTGACTTGCAGCTTAAGGGTGCAGTTCAGGGGTAATTTTGGTGGTGATTAAGGCAGTTTCAATGGCTGTTTTAGTGGAGGAATAAGGCAGTTTCAGTGGACAGTTTAGAGGGGGATTCTTAGGGCTGTTTGGTGTGGATATGGAGGGCCGTGTGGGCTATTGTTTGGCGTGGATATGGAGGGCTGTGTGGGCTGTTGTTTGGCGTGGATGAGGGCAGCTGAATGAGTTCTATTTTCGGTGGTTGCAGGGGATAGTTTGAGCGTGAATTTAAGGACTGTTTTCTGCTGGGATTTGCGGTAATAGGGGACCGTTTCTGGTTGGGTTTATGCGGTAATGTATGGCTGTTTGCTGGGTGTAGTTTGGCATCAATGGAGAGGGATTTTAGGGCAGTGTGTTCACGGCAATGGCAGGGGGGATTTCTTTGCTTTTGCGTCAATGCGCTAGGGGAGGATAGGGTTTGGCTTATGCTCATTTTTATAAGAAAAGTTTTGGGCATTCCTTGTACGGGAAGGGAAAGAAATATGTAATCATGGGGGGTATCTCTAATTAGTGTGTCATAAGGAAAAATCTATTCTCTTTTAGGAACATAATTTATGGGATTTGATTCGGTTTTATTTAGTTTAGGCATGTGATTTAATTTAATTAGGAATGTGATTTATGAGATTTGATTTGATTCTTTTAATTCGGGAAGGTGATTTAATTTGATTCTTTTAATTCGGGAAGGTGAGTTGATTTGATTACAACATGTGTTTAATGTGTTTGAATATTTTTGGATGTGGTTTAATAGGCTTGGAGGCTTTATGGGCATGTGGTTGGCTAGTTGGTGGGCTTGGGCGTGTGGTTGGTAGTGTGTGGGCTTGGGTGTGTGGCTTAGTGTAGGTTGTAGGGGTTTTGGGCCAATGAAGAATTTTAAAACAGAGATCCAACATGCGAACCCGAGCTAAGTAAACGAATTAAATCCAACAAAGTATTGATTTATGACTTTTCCCTTCCGACGTCTGTTTCCCGCGACTTCCGCAACTTAAAGAGTAGTGCCTCCTTACGAGGCTTATGATCGGGGCTTATATGCAAAAATCCAGTGCCTACAGTTGCCCCCACTTTGATGGGACTTGTACAATGTGTGACAATGAAAATCCTATCAAAGTTATGCAATGTATTTTCACTTACCTGGCTCGCCAGCTGCCACTTGGCTTGCCCGTTGCTTCGAACTGAGTTGATCTGGTGTGAGGTGTTTCGACCCCAAGGTTCATCCCTGCAAGATGCTGCGATCTCTAGGAATCACTACCAAACTGCTAATATGGTGGCGAGGTGCTTCGACCCCTGGGCTTTGTTCCCGAACCACCGAGTGTGGGCTTTGTTCCCTGGGCTTTATTCTCAAACTGTGCTGAATGTGATGGCTAAGCGCTTTCGACCTCTGGGCTTTGTTCCCGAACCATCTATGGTCCATTCCCGGACCGTTACTGTGATGTGGTCCATTCCCGAACCGTTACTGTGAGGTGGTCAATTCCCGAACCGTTAGTGTGAGGTGGTCCATTCCCGAATCGTTATTGTGAGGTGGTCCATTCCCGAACCGTTACTGTGAGGTGGTCCATTCCTGAACCGTTACTGTGAGGTGGTCCATTCCCGAACCATTAGTGTATGATGTGTGGGCCTCGACCCTGGGACGCATCCCAAAAACTGTTGAAGTGTGGGCCTCCACCCTGTGACGTATCTCAAAAACTGTTGAAGTGTGGGCCTCGACCCTGGGACGCATCCCAAAAACTGCTGAAGTATGGGCCTCGACCCTGGGACGCATCTCAAAATTGATACTGATGTGGGCCACAACCCTGGGACGCATCCCAAAACTAATACTGATGTGGGCCTCGACCTTGGGACGCATCCCAAATCTTGTAGTGATGTGGGCCTCATGTTGAGTTTCAATCAAGTCCCAAGATCATAAATCATGCATAAAAACGAGTGAATACACATCAAGGAGTGCGGAATAAACTCACATTGAACGGGTTTTGATGAATGAAGAACAAGTTGCGTTTTGCCTCCCTCCAGCTCGGCAATAGCTTCCTCATACAGTGGACTGCTCGGTTGGGGGCTGTTTTGAGGCTCCAATAATCGGCCATGAAAGACTCCATGGAAGCTCAAAGCTTCAAGCTTTCCAAGCTCACAAATTCGTTTCCCTATCACCATAATATAACCCATGTGTGTGCTAGCATTACTCTTCTTCATTTGCTTCTCAAAATTTCGGTCAAACCAGAAATTTTTGGAGAAGAAATCGGCAGTGAAGCCGTGAATGAGAGGAGAAGAAAAAAGAGGGAAAAGAAGAAGACCGTATGTCTTGCATGTAAGAGAGAGAAGATAAAGCTTTAATATATATGTTTATTATATTTACCAAGTAATTAAATAAAACATATATATTACTTTAATTCAAAAGTCAAAAAGTAAAAAAGCAATGTTGCTTTTTCAACTTCTACATCAATCACTCAAATCAAGTGACAACATGTCATATCACTCAAAGTGACATTTGATTTGACGCTTGATGTGACTAGCGATTTGACGCACGATTTGACTTGCGTGCCGCACTCGAATTCGAAATGCGAATGCGCTCGCAAATAATCCCGGGCTCGGGTTCGCTAATTCCAAATTAACGAATTTTCCGTCGCGTCGTAATTAAATGATTACGCCTAGCGAAATCACTATTCACGTCGCTAACGAATTAATTCTAAATTAATTCGTTCGCCCGAATTAAATCTAATTTTAATTCCGCGTCGAAATCCAATTCTAATAATATATCAAATATATTATTTTATCGATTAATTCCAAATTAATCGTTCTCTCTCTTTAATTAATATTTTATCCCAGATAAAATATCTCCGCAATTAATCCCAGATTAATTTTCTATCTCTTCTAATTAATCCTAGATTAATTAAGTGCGAGTTATACATCATCGTTGAATCTTCAGAAGCGACCCATGAGATCTCCGGATATGTTGGCAGTAAATACGGTCGTCGGATTATCCGAACACGTAAGTACCTCGTACTACGTTTATACCGATTTACAAGACAAGGTTGGCTTCTAGCAAAGCGCCATGCCTACCCAATTCTCCAGAAATATTCTTACAGGAATATATAGATCTGTATCAAGCGTAGTATACCGTAGTATTGTGTATATCGGCCCAGTATCGGATAGTCACGTGCTAGGGCTGGGGCTGGGGATAAGTGTCTGCCCCGTCCGAAGCACATGTCGGATGTCTGGTAACTAGTCTCTATAATCGGATATTCATGACCTGGTCACAATATCCTGATTGGTTGCGCAACACTTAAGAGCACTAATACCATATCCTGCGTGACATCATCTCCAATATGACTGAAGTGATACTTCCGTCTTGACATCACACCCAATACACTACGACTCTCTGATAAACCCAGAAGTGGTGTACGCAGAACCGGTTAAAGCCATGTACCACCAAGACCAAAGTCTATCGATATCGTAAGTATTAGCGATGCAAGTCTCAGGTTAAGACTATACACACTACCTTGATTTCGGCCTCCCATAGACACATAGTCATAATACCAATGGGATTCCGAGGGGTCTATCCAGAGCGAAGCTGTTTCCCGTACCATCGGTGAAAACACGACCTCCTATCGCACTTGCATAAGTATCCAATACTTATATATATGAGAACTATGTCGTTGTGCCCTCACAACGCGCACAAGTGCAATACTAGCCTATTCCACAATATCGATGTCCTGTCTCGATAATACTCCGGCTAGGGATATTTAATGATTAATCCTTCGGGGATTGATACTGTCTAATATCATTCTCAATCCAGGAACTAATCATATGGACCTCTCTTCATTTATACACTTATGGTGATCTAATCACAAATGATGAGAGTGCAATTTCCTTGTCACATAGTTAATTTGTACAAAACAACACCGTGATCTGTACAAATAGTGATGCTATGGGTCTTTTGTCCAACAATCTCCCACTTGGCACATAGCCAGTCACTCGAGGTCTAACACCCGAACTATGTACGGTTCGCTCAAATTGCTGAGGAAAGGTTTTCGTCAGCGGATTTGTTTAATTATCGTCTGACGTGATTACAAGATCATCACATCGCCACGATGTATGATCCGAACGAATCAGATGATATAGAAGTATATATCTGGATCGTCGATGAGACCTTTAATTCCTTAGCTTGTGCTGACGCCTAGCTCAGCTGCTAAAAGAACTATATCTAATCTAATTAGATTTATTTTCGATCCAAATGGCTTCTATTGCTGCCTCAGCTGCAGCAATAATCCGCATTTGTTGTTTATTCGGCAAAAGTTATCTTGCTCGGAAGATTTCCAGCTCACTGTCCCAGTGTTCAAACTTTATAGTACCGCAGTATTTACCGGTTTGGAAACTTGCAGCAGTGATCCCAGTCACTTCAAGTTCTCCATCTCCATAGTTTAAGACAACATCTTTAGTTCTCTCAGATACTAACAGATGTTCTTAATCTTCAATCCAGTGACTATCACTTGGATTGACCCGATTGTGACTCCATATGCTCGAAGCGTATGAGACACCAAATCAAGTACATTTTAAATGTACAATTTCCAGAGAGTGTTAACCAACTCCAAATCTATCCCAGTAGATTTTTATTCCTCGAATAAAGGTTGTTACTCCCCAGAATTCTACGGAGAATTTCTTATGAAAGAATATTATGAAAGCCAAGCTTTCACCATTGCTTTATGGGAATTTCATTGTCAGTGCCCTCTCCCTCTAACCTCCTTATATACACAAGAATTATTTCGTTTTGAGTCAATCATAAACCATTATGATTTCAAAACGTCAGTTCCAAGAACCTTATGCTTCGTTTCAATCCAAACATGGATCGAATAACCCGTAAACCTTGTTTGTCGGTTATACAAAATCGTCAGGATGTTGTAAGCATCCTCCAAAAGGTTTCCTTTTTAGGAAAGCGATTTTGATCTATAACTGACACATTTCAAAAATGAAATACGCAGTTATCACTAAGCATCTTCAAAATGGATTTACCATGGCAACAGGTAAAAGGTTGAACCGTTTAACACAATGTTGATAACGATACATTTCCGTCAAAAGCCCGGCTTTGTACGTTGGTATGTTGCCTTCCATGTATGTCTTCCCTGAAGACGTTTAATGTACCATAGGCACAATGCCTTGTGGTACAACAACTAGTATCCAAAATAGTTGTTAAACATGGAATCCATTCCGGACTCATGGCACTTTGCCATAATAGGGAGTCGATACTTTGTATCACTTCCTCAAAACGTAGTCGGTTGGTATACCTTATAAGATTGACATCTTTATGAGGTTAGATCAGAAACCCATACACTAGGTTGTTTTCTGACTCTATCCATCTACTCAGTTCTTGTGTATTCGAAGATTAATGGTACAGATTCATCATTGATGAACTATTTGTGTTCCATTAAGGACTTCGTGCCTAGAACAGTATTACTCCGATTTTCGTCGCAGTATCACTATCCTCCCACTGACCACTCCATATCGGTATTCCTCTCAGGAAAAATCGTATGGTGAGCAACAATCACATTGTTCTCATGTGAGATTTATAAGTACTATACTTAAGGTTTCCCTTAGGATAACCTATATTGGCACTTATCCAATTTGGGTCCTTAGTTTGGTATCATCCAAACGTTATGCCTGGCATACCCAAATTATCAGAAATGAGAAACCCCCGTTTCTTTCCTGTTCATTTCCTAATATGTAATCTGTCAAACAGTTATTATGGAACCTTATTCTAAATAAGTTCTTACACTGTTAAAACTTATCGTTGAAGGAAATGGTAGCTCAGAGCGACTCATGATTAGCCTTATCATGTCTAACATGATTCGGTTAATCCGTTCGGACACACCGTCACTTTGACGTGTTCCGGGAGGAGTCCTCATTTGAAAGAATACTATACTCTTTCAAGTACATATGAAACTTACTGCTTAAGTATTTTCCAATACGGTCTTACGGTGGCGGCATAATACTATAGTCGATCTGTTTGTCTATTTCGTGTCGAAACTCTAAAAGTTTCCGATTTGTGTTCTTCAAAAGAAAAACATAACCATAACGTGATGCCACATCCGTTTAAGGTCACGAAATATTCATGTTCACATCTAGCCTAGCTAGATATGGGCCCACTAACTTCACCATGAATAGGGCTAACAGATCGGTGGCACTTATACTATTACCAAGTAAATAGTATTTTAGGTACTTTACCTAATAAACTAGATTCGCAGACCTTATTTGAATAGTCAAATCAGTCCTAGTACCACACTCTTCAAAAGTGTGGATATACGAGTCTCGTTAAATTGTGTCCTATACAACAATGCCATAATAAGTCTCTATTGATCAAATCATTTGAGCTATTTATTTGTCATTTTATATGTTTGAGATTTTATTTATATTCAAAATATAAATTCTGTTATTTACATCTAATGTATTTATCTCAGTATCATCTTTATATAATAAAACACTTAGTGTTCTATAATATAAAGGTTTTTATCCGCAACGGATTAAACACTGATATAGAGATAATGTCTCTAGTCAAACTAGTTACATTATAACAGTTCCTAATTTAAGTAAGTACCACCCGAAGGGTAGTTCCTAAACTTAGGTACCTACGGTCGAAACAGCGACTTTCGTCCCGTTTCCGATTCATAGAGAAATCTCGGCTTGAAGTCAGTATCCAGCTCATAGCGGATTCTGAACATCAATACATATATTTTATGTACCCACTAAGTATTTAAAATCCAATTTCAATACTAGTTGTGAACATAACTAAGACAAACATTTTCAAAGTAAGAGCCTTTCCCTTTCTTTAATTCCTTCGTGTCTTCCATATCCAAATGGTAGTCACTTTGGGATATGTCAATTATCTTTTCAATATTTCACAAACCTTTGGCCAAGCCTTGGGTTTCGGAATATCGAAACGATGTGCACCTCGTGCTACATGCCCAATTGCAAACTTTGACTTTATCTCATCTAGAATAGTCAATTAATTCTCCAAGAATTATAAATTGCAATTTTAATACTTCTTAAATCTAAAATTAGATTTATGACAAGTATATCAAATTAAGCATTAAAGTCATCATCACATAAATCTTCCAAAGATTTTATGCTATTTACTATTTTGCTTAATTTTGGGCTTGAGGTATAATAAGTTATTTTATCAAATAAAGTAACCTATTATTTATTTCCAATTTGAAAATTAAATCATTTAAAATATTTTAATCCCAGATTATATTTTAAATATCCAACTTTTCAATTTTATCTTGATTACAATAGTCCAACTATTTAATCAACGATTAGTGGTACTATATATATTATAATGATTATAATAGTCCAACTATATAATCAAATATAATCCAATTAATAACCTCAATTACATTGATTACTATAATCCAATTATAAAATCAACTGTAAACTGAAATTAATTAATTCAAATATATTGATTAATATAATCCAATTATATATAATCAAGTATAATACAGTCCAACTGTTTATTAAAACAACAATTAAATATTAGTCCAACTAACATTAATCTAATGACGAAATAATTTTAATGAGCGCGTATGGCGAGTAATTGAACGAATATTGCAAATTCAATTCTTGCCTCCCACTATTTTTCGGCGAGCCTCTAACCCTCTGTCGAGTACTCGGGAAACCGTGTTTCCTAGTGGGCTAGGATCCCGTTAAATATCACACAATCTTGACTTTGGCCAACAAAATGTATGATAATTAACTAGGTAGATCTCTAAGATCAATTGGATCCAATCCAATTCCTAGATCCAGTAGGTGGACATCCAAGTCCCAAACATATATCTCATATATGCCTATACATCGAATGTATACCCTAACCTTTTTCCTCTGAATCAACTAGGCCTTGGCTTTGGCACAACAACCTAGTGATCCTAGTCAAGCGCGGACCCATTGACATGGAAGCTTCGTAATCAATGTCAATGGACAAGAAGTGGTCTTGACTTTGGCCAACAAACCACAACTTGGACACGACACCGATATGGAACAAAGCCTCGTGATTAAAACACATCTTCGACGGACAAGGGCTTGACTTTGGCCAACAACCCCTGCCAATCTCGGATCTTGAGTAAGAATCACTCAATGGAAGGAAAATAAACGCTTGATATTTACGAGGGTTTTTCGCGTGCAAATTGGCAACCAATTTATTATCTTTGTTAAGGTCTCATCATCATACAACACCCTTAAACATGCATTCTAAAGACATAATAAAGCGCATATGATAAAATAATAATGATATGCGGATGGATATTTTACACATTGATCCTAGATCAAAACTCTCACTTTCTCTCTCCCGCTAGCACATGTATTTACTTCTACCCGTTACACTACACTTCTAAAGAAACCTCATTTACATTGAGGGGAATAGATGAGAAGAGAATACAAAGAAATAGGAGATAAGGCTGGACTCGCAGGTCCAATTAATAAATCAAATTTATTACAACAATTTCTAAAATTGCCCCACCCGACTAATATCCATCCGATATACATTATTCAAGCATCACAACCATGTATTCATACAAGCATGTTATCAATCAATCTAATCAAATTATTAATCTGATAATTAGTGATCATCCAATGTTCAAACAAAGATTTGATTTTGTTCGAGTCAAACTCGTATTGCGAACACGTACTCAAAGTACGATTTCTCAAATAAAATTAAATTGCATGATTAAATCCAATTTAATACGTATTTAATTCTAATTCATTATTTAATTCCAAATTAAATATTACACTTTATAAAATACCTTTACGACTTAAATTCCAATTTAATCGTTTCGGGTCTCAAAGCCCGATTAATATCCAATATTAATTTAATTAAGTATAATGGGCTTTTAATTAATTTCTTGAGGCGTGGACTTTTGGTCAACTCGGGTCAAACCAGCAACCAAAGTCCAATCCGGGAGTTACCCCATAAGCCCATAAATTAATTTAGGCCCATTAGGCCCAATTAAACGTTAAAGGTTCATTAGTCGCATTTGGGCCTTTTGGAAGCGGTTTTGGGCCTAATTGGATCCAACCAATTTTGGCCTAAACCAACTTTGTACAACAAAGTCCAATAAACCCAATAACAACTTTGAAAGCCCAAATCCAATTTTAAGCCCAATAATTTAATTCCAAAATTCCAAATTTTCCAATTAAATTACCTAAAGTGTATAGCATTATTAATTGCCCAAATCAAAGTTTCCAAAACATCAAATTTGTCCAATTAATCATGCTTAACATCAATTAATCATGTCCAACATAATTAAATCAAAATCAACCCAATTTCATCATGCTTCAAGTGTCTCGGCCATAAGGGGAAAATTATGTCCAAATCACATTCAATCCAATTGAACCAAATTAAACATAAATTCAACATCCCTAATGATTTCCAAGTCATCCAATGAACAAAAAAATCAAAATCCAAGACAATAGGGCACTTGCCAATTCGGCCATCACACAAGCAATTGGGGAAAATTGTTCCAAACACTTTTCACATCAAATTGATCTAATCAATCATCAATTAAACAACATTTAAGCATTCTAAATCATCCAATTTCATTAAACATGCTCAAAATCAAGTTTACCCAAATTTGTCATGCCCAAAATTTGGGGAAAAATGGATCCAACAAATTTCATGAAATTGATTATGCACAACATCAATTCAACCTCATTCAAGCATACTATACTAAACAATTTAATCATTTGATGCTCAAATTGAGTTTACCCAAATTAAAGTTTTGGCCAACATTAAGCAAATTGGGGAAAATCAATCCAATTAATTTTTCATCAAATTGATTACATATAACTCTAATTTATTCATATACAAGCATTCTTAAACAACAATTTGTTAAAATCATGCTTAAATCAAAAAGCCTCAAATTTTGCTCAAGAACCCTAATTCGTTTTATGCAACCAATAGCTCTGATACCATTGTTGAGTTTCAATCAAGTCCCAAGATCATAAATCATGCATAAAAACGATTGAATAGACATCAAAGGAGGTGCGGAATAACTCACATTGAACGGGTTTTGATGAAATGAAGAACAAGTTGCGTTTTTGCCTCCCTCCAAGCTCGGCAATAGCTTCCTCATGCAGTGGATTGCTCGGTTGGGGGTGTTTTTGAGGCTCCAATAATTGGCCATGAAAGATCGACTCCATGGAAGCTCAAGCTTCAAGCTTTCCAAGCTCACAAATTCGTTTCCCTATCACCATAATATAACCCATGTGTGTGCTAGCACTATTCTTCTTCATTTTGCTTCTCAAAATTTCGGTCAAACCAGAAATTTTGGAGAAGAAATCGGCAGTGAAGCCGTGAATGAGAGGGAAGAAGAAAAAAGAGGGAAAAGAAGAAGACCGTATGTCTTCCATGTAAGAGAGAGAAGATAAAGCTTTAATATATATGTTTATTATATTTACCAAGTAATTAAATAAAACATATATATTACTTTAATTCAAAAGTCAAAAGTAAAAAGCAAATGTTGCTTTTTCAACTTCTACATCAATCACTCAAATCAAGTGACAACATGTCATATCACTCAAAGTGACATTTGATTTGACGCTTGATGTGACTAGCGATTTGACGCACGATTTGACTTGCGTGCCGCACTCGAATTCGAAATGCGAATGCGCTCGCAAATAATCCCGGGCTCGGGTTCGCTAATTCCAAATTAACGAATTTTCCGTCGCGTCGTAATTAAATGATTACGCCTAGCGAAATCACTATTCACGTCGCTAACGAATTAATTCTAAATTAATTCGTTCGCCCGAATTAAAATCTAATTTTAATTCCGCGTCGAAATCCAATTTCTAAATAATATCAAATATATTATTTTATCGATTAATTCCAAATTAATCGTCTTCTCTCTCTTTAATTAATATTTTATCCCAGATAAAATATCTCCGCAATTAATCCCAGATTAATTTTCTCTCTCTTCTAATTAATCCTAGATTAATTAAGTGCGAGTTATACATCATCGGTGAATCTTCAGGAAGCGACCCATGAGATCTCCGGATATGTTGGCAGTAAATACGGTCGTCGGATTATCCGAACACGTAAGTACCTCGTACTACGTTTATATACCGATTTACAAGACAAGGTTGGCTTCTAGCAAAGCGCCATGCCTACCCAATTCTCCAGAAATATTCTTACAGGAATATATAGATCTGTATCAAGCGTAGTATACCGTAGTATTGTGTATATCGGCCCAGTATCGGATAGTCACGTGCTAGGGCTGGGGCTGGATAAGTGTCTGCCCCGTCCGAAGCACATGTCGGATGTCTGGTAACTAGTCTCTATAATCGGATATTCATGACCTGGTCACAATATCCTGATTGGTTGCGCAACACTTAAGAGCACTAATACCATATCCTGCGTGACATCATCTCCAATATGACTGAAGTGATACTTCCGTCTTGACATCACACCCAATACACTACGACTCTCTGATAAACCCAGAAGTGGTGTACGCAGAACCGGTTAAAGCCCTGTACCACCAAGACCAAAGTCTATCGATTATCGTAAGTATTAGCGATGCAAGTCTCAGGTTAAGACTATACACACCTACCTTGATTTCGGCCTCCCATAGACATATAGTCATAATACCAATGGGATTCCAAGGGGTCTATCCAGAGCGAAGCTGTTTCCCGTACCATCGGTGAAACACGACCTCCTATCGCACTTGCATAAGTATCCAATACTTATATATATGAGAACTATGCCGTTGTGCCCTCACAACGCGCACAAGTGCAATACTAGCCTATTCCGCATTATCGATGTCCTGTCTCGATAATACTCCAGCTAGGGATATTTAATGATTAATCCTTCGGGGATGATACATATCTTATATCATTCTCAATCCAGGAACTAATCATATGGACCTCTCTTCATTTCATTTATACTTATGGTGATCTAATCACAAATGATGAGAGTGCAATTTCCTTGTCACATAGTTATTTGTACAACAACACACCGTGATCTGTACAAATAGTGACGCTATGGGTCATTTTGTCCAACACCTCGACCCATGATCCATCCTCGAAATGCCATTCCTGGCATACTTAACCTCATCCCCGAGGCGTTGCTGATGTGATGATTCATTCTCGAAACCGTGCTGTATGAGAAATGGTAGACTGGTCGCCCCCAGTCTCTGTTCATTTTTCTATTCTTTGCTACTTTTATTAGGTCAAGGTAGATCTCTTGATGTGATGTTACATACCAACATACTATACCGTCTCTTGCGAGATAATCCAGATAGCTAAACATATTTTCGTCATCAAATGATGCCTAGCGTCGAAACCAGAGAACCTTCAAAGTACTTAATACAACTTAAATCCGACCGTCTGAATGAGTGATCTGAACTAGACTCCGAATGTGTGTGTGCCAAGGTTCTTTCACAGCTTAGTCCTTAAGTACGCCAACTCGATGATTTTGTCTCGGAGAATTGGATCAGTGGGTCTAACCAACCTAGATGTCTTGATCATACTATGTGATTACTTCCTCGTACTCAACATGATATGGTCTTCTTCTTCTTTCCTTTCGTCTCTTTCTTTTCTTTCTTTTCATTTTGAACTTCTTATTTTCTTTTCTTTTTCTCTTTTTTTTTTTTCGGCACACATACCCTTTAAGGTAGCACTTCTCCTCATGGTGGTCCTAATACTCGCCCAAGGGTAGCTTCACGCTTATCGGTTATAGGTGGTCTATTTTTTTCTTTTCTTTTCAGAGACGTTTTCTTCGTTTCCAACCATATCACACATTGTAACATAAGTAAACCAGGATGGACATATGTGCAAACGGTCATTCACTGATCCGCCATCTCTTCGACTAGTCATTTCACCGACTACTCAGGCTTCTACTGCTAATATCCCGTAATCAGGTGCTCGCGAGTCTAACCGAGATCAACCACTCATAATATCGGATGAGAACACATCTCGCACTTATCGTTTCTAAGGTTTTCACCCTACAGCAAACAGCAAACAGTGTCATCACCGGACATATGCCTAACCATCAATGACTTCTTTTTTTTTACTGGAATTCTTCATCTCAACTGCTGATAATGCGGGCTTCGCCCCCTGGGATTCATCCCCGGAACTAATACTGATATGGGCCTCGACCCTGGGACTCATCCCCGAAACTGATACTGATGCGGGCCTCAGCCCTGTGACTCATCCCCGAAACTGATACTGATGTGGGCCTCAACCCTAGGATTCCTTCCTGAAACTGATACTGATTCATTCATGAAACTGATGTAGGCCTCAACCCCACGATTTATTCCTAAAACGGATGACACTGTACTGTTGCTGCTTCTGGTTGGCTTGCCTTTGCCGCTTTCTCTTTTTATTCTTTGAAAACTGTGATTACAAAACAGAACAAACAAAAAAAGAATGTAAATACGTTACGTGTATACATGCATGCATTAATTAATTTCCTATTCTGTTGGGTTAGGTCTTCCGCCAGTCCTCTTGATGATCGCTCGGTCTTCTCTTTCTCAGGCAAAATATTGCTTCAATCTGTCCACGTTGATCGACTCGGTGAACTCGTTCCCTTCCAAATTTGACAGTCTCACTGCCCCATTTCCCATTACTTTCTGGACTATGTAGGGTCATTCCCAGTTAGGTCTGAACTTTCCTCTCAGGTCTGTCGTCGACGGCTTCGTCTACTTAAGCACCAGATCACCCTTTCCGATCTTGGTAGGACGCACATTCTTGTTGAACGCTCGAGCCAACCTCTTATGGTATATCTGCATGTGATGTAAGGACTTCATTCTCTTCTCATCCAGCAGTGCTAACTATTCAAATCTCTGCGAGGTCCATTCCTGTTCAGGTAACTCTGTTTCTGTTAATACCCGCATAGACTGTATCTCAACTTCCACTGGTAGTACTGCTTCCATTCCGTAGACCAAAGAGTAAGGCGTAGCTCCGTTGCTGTTCTCACAGAAGTTATGTATCCCCACAGGGCGTACGGTAGTTTGTCAGCCCAATCTTTATAGTTCTCTGTTTTCTTGGCTAGTATCCTCTTTATCGTCTTATTGGCTGCCTCGACTGCTCCATTTGCCTGCGGTCAGTACAGTGACGACTTGTGATGTCCTATCTCATACCTTTGTACCATTGCTTTCGTTTCTCCTTGAAACTGGACTCCGTTGTCCGTTACTACATGATGTGGCATTCCATATCAGCATATGAGATTCTGGGCTATAAACTTCACCATCTTCTTTGCTGTAACATTGCGAAATGACTCTACTTCCATCCATTTCGAAAAATAGTCCACTGCCACTACTATGAAGCGATACTCATTCGATGCGTGCGGTCGAATTTCTTCGATCATGCCAATTCCCCATGCTGAGAAAGGCCACGGCTCTGACAGCCCGTGCAACTCTGTGTGGGGTAAATGGTTCAAGTTACCGTGCACTTGACAATTGTGACAATGCTTTACCACCTTCGCACAGTCAGCTTCCATGGTCGACCAGTAAAAGCCTTGTCTTACTATCTTGCGAGACAAATTCAACCCATTCATGTGCGGTCCACATACTCTGGCATGTATTTCTTCCATTGCTTTCTGAGCCTCTTCTTTTCTTAAACATTTAAGCTGAATGCGATTTGCTTGTCTCTTGTTGTAGGCACTGAATTTTTGCATATAAGTCCTGATGATGAGTCTCGTATGGAGACACTACCTCTTTGATTGTGAAAGCTGCGGGAAACGGACGTTGGAAGGGTAAAGTTGGAAATTAGCTTTTGGTCGGATTTAACTCGCTTGTTTAGCTTCAGGTTCGCTTGTTGGACCTCCGTTTTAAAACTTAACCTTAGCCCAAGCCCATTAAATCACATCCAATAATAATTAAAACATTTAAAATATATGTCACAAATTAAAACTAATTAAATTAAATTAAAACAAATTAAATGAAACTTAAATAAATTAAATTAAATTCACAAATTAAATTAAACCATTTCCAAAATCAAATACATCACTTCCAAATTAAAATCAAATTTAAATAATTCCTCACCAAATTTAAATAATTTCTTTCCTTAAATAATTGAACTAAATTCATTCCCCTTTAATTTGATTTCTTTCCTTGTTCAAACAAATCCATAGAAACCCTAATTGACAACTATAAATAAAATCCATACAAACAAATATAAACCCCTATCTCTCTCACACGGCACTCCAACCAAAAATAAGACAAACCTCACACAAAAACAAAGAAACCCTAATTCCCTCGTCTTCTCTCTCTGAACCACGCACATGGTCCCTATTCCCCTAAACACACTGCCACACCTCTAATCCACAAATTGGTTGCACACACAAACAACGCAAGCCCCACCGACGCCCACTGGATCAGCCACCAACGACAACAAACAAAGCCAACAAACCCTATCTCCATCAGCCATCTTCACCAAACCTTGTCCTAGCAGCCTACGCACACACTGCCATAAGCTTCACACTCACGACTGCCCCACAAATCTTCACTGCTTCTCCCTCTCTCGACTTGAATGGCACCACTTAAGAAACCCTAGGTCTTCCTCCTTTCTCCCTCACAAGCTCAACCACCAAAAATACTCACGGACTACACTATCGAAGACACATCACACACGGCACATCACAGCCCACAAAACAAGACACATGCAAAGAGCCAAACAACCACCCATCCAGCCGAATCACAAAGAAACCACCATGCTTTAAGAATCACGTCAAATGCACACTGCAACACGTTCACATCCACTGAATATATGCCCACGAAATCAAACCCCAAACTGTCGCACACAGCCCCCATCCACTGCACCGAATTGCACCTTAAACTAGCCCTCACGTTCACTGCAAATCACAGCCCAACCAGCCCATATTTCACGCCACAAACAGCCCCACAGTAGCCCATATTTCCCTTCAAAACAGTCCTCAAACTGCACCCAAATTTCACCCTTAAAACCTGCAAACTGCACCCCTAAAATACCACAAAACAGTCCCAAAAAACTGCACAACCAGAACATCAAAAACTGCAACGAAAACAGTCCCAAAAACCATACAAAACAGCCCCAAAATAGTCTCTGAATAACGCAAACAGTAAGTAAACCCAACGATCAGAAAACACAGAGACAACAACAGCAAAATAGAGTGAAAACAGCAGCCCGAACATCGAAACAGCGAAGGAAAATGTTGAACCAGTGAACCGGAGGAGTTGCGGAGCATCAACCCTTCCGACGGCCGTGTAACGCGCTTCCGAGAGATGACTTAAGAGGTTAGACCTGATTGCACCCATTTTATTTATTATCCTTTTTATTCTATTTATTTATTACTTTATTTCGCATGAGTATTGTGGATTGGTGCATGATGTGATTTCCGGATGAACGGAATATGTGTTCTCTCTTGTGGTATATCGGATGGAAACTCGGACATAAATTCCGTAGCCGAATCCGAATGGACGGTAGTGTAGTTTGTACTCGGGATACAATTCCACGTACCACTTGAGAGATACACGTATTTCTTTTCATCCAACCTCGTATTCGAGCATGATTTAGTCTAGTATGTTATTTAGTTATTTATTTTTAAGCATGATTAGTTATTTATTTTGCGTTTGGGATTTGCATTATGTTTAGATTTTTATTTGATTTCCGCATTATATAATTGAAGTATGTTCATGAGATTGCCGTGTGTTGTCGTGTGTTATGATGATTTACTTTTCAAGCATGCAAACTTAGACATAGGATTTATCTTTATAAACATGAACTATATATAGGTTGTTCTTGAGCATGTTGCGTAGATTCGGTTAGTTTATTGCACAAATCACATCATTACAAGTGGCATAAGTAAGGGACCATTCCGAACCCAACGGTTTGAGGTCTTCCCTTGTGAGGGGTGAGTGCGGCCTTAAATCAAATTTTCCCGGTTCACAGCGGGTGGCGACTCCATGTTATTTCTCTGGTTTAGTTCCCCGCGAGCTACTCCGTACTCCCGACCGGGCTGCGAGCCCGGAACAGCGTCGCCGGTTTCTGTTGAGCCCGGAACAATGTCGCCGGTTTCTGTTGTCTACAGTCTGGCGACTCCACTGGGGATTTAGAGAATTGGCCCCGAAATAATGTCTTTTAATGTTTGGATTTGTGCTTTAATTAACCGTGTCTACAGTGGGTTGAAGGGGTTTAGTTAAAGGCATTGTCAGCGAGAGCCTTTGTCCGCATTCTCGTAAACCCACATGTGAACCTTAGTCGTAGAACTAGTAGAAATTATTATTTTTATTTTTTATGTTGATGTTTTGGACCGTCGTCATTTGGATCCAGTTGGACCTTTTTTCAAAAGATGTGAACTTGTTGGGCCATTTAAACTGGGACGAGTTCGTGTCCTTTGACAGTTGGGCCAAAAGCTTCTAAAATGTCGGTTGGCCATTTTATGTTTGGGCCTCTTATCATTTGAAGTTGTTTAGCTATGTTATCGCAAAGTGTAAACATGTTGGGCCTTTTCAACTGGGACAAGTTTACACCGCGCAATAGTGTGATTGAATACTTTAAAATGATAATGGGCCAACTAGTGTAAAAATTCTTAAATGGGCTTATATATTACATACATTGCACGTATCTCATGCATCTCATGCATACACGTATCATGATTAACCCCGTGTCTTAAAAGCCATCATAGATATCCGTTGGGTTAGAGAAGAAAAAGAAAGAGGTTTGTCAAGAGGAGTTTAGCAAACATGGATAGCGGGGAAGAGGAAATCGAGAAACAGAAAACTTCACGGCAAGGATAGAAAGACCATTGGGGGGGACCTTAAAAAAAAGAAAAAAAAAGAGAAAAGAAAAAGGAAAAAAAAAAAGAGAAAAAAAAGAAAAAAAAATTTTTGTTTGTTTTTAGTCCTTGATAGTTAGACATAAGTCCGATGATGAAATTGATTACTTTAGGGTGAAACCTTAGAAACAATAAACCCTTGACGTGCTTTTATCTGATAATTTGAGTAATTGATCTATGTTAGACTCGTAAACACTTGATTATAGTTCTTAGCAGTGAAAACCTGAGTAGTTAGCATAGTGACTAGTCGAAGAAATTGTAGGTCGGTGAATGACCGTTTGCTTAGATGTCTATCTTGATTTGCTTATGTTATGATGTGTGGTATGGTTGAAAATGAAAGAAAAGTCTCTAAAGAAAAGAATAGACCGCCTATAACCGATAAGAGTGAAGCTACCCATGGGCGAGTATTAGGACCACCATGAGGAGAAATTCTACCTTAAAGGGTAGGTGTGTTGAAAAAAAGAAAGAAAGAAAGAAGAAAGAAAGAAAAAATTTCAAAATGAAAAGAGAAAAGAAAGAGACAAGAGAAAAAGAGAAAGAAAACCATACCACATTAAGCACAGAAAAGCAACTGCAGGCATAATTGAGACATCTAGGTTGGTTTGACCCATCGATCCCGATTTTTGAAACGAAATCATTGAGTTAGCTTACCTAGGGATGAATCCGCAAAGGAACCTTTGCACACACACACTTTGAGTCTGGCTTAGATCATGTATTCAAAGACTTGGATTTGAGTTGCGTTGAATGTTTTGAAGGTTCTCTGGTTTCAATACTGAGCATTCTTTGAGGGCAATAATATGTGTAACTATTGGGACTATTTCGTAGCATGTGATATAGTATGATATGGAAGGCCCCACCATGTGGTTCATCTTGACCAAGTACAAACAGCGGAGAGCAGAAAGGTAAACCAAGACTGGGGGCGACTAGTCTCCCACATCGCGAATCAGGGACATAACAAGATATTGAGTCATGAAACTAGAGAGAATACTAAGCAATCACCAGGAGAACTGGCGGAAGACCTAACCCAACGGAATAGGAAATTCATTCATGCATGCATGCATACACGTAACATATTTTGCATTTTTTTTTGTGTTTGTTTTGTTTTGTATTCACAGGTTTCAAAGAAGAAAAAGAGAAAGGAGCAAAGACAAGCCAACCAGAATCAGCAACATATAAGTAGTCGTTTTGGGGATGAGTCCCAGGGTCGAGGCCCATATCAGTAGAGTTTTGGAATAAATCCGGGAAGGAATCCTAAGGTCGAGGCCCACTTCAGCATCAGTTTTGGGGATGAGTCACAGGGTCGAGGCCCACATCACTATCAGTTTTGGGGATGAGTCCTAGGGTTGAGGCCCATTGCATCACAAGCTAAGAATTGCAATCCGAGAATGGAGCAGAGTTCGAGAATGAACAAGCCAAGAATGGAAATCCAAGAATGGAGCAAGGTTCGGGAATGAACAAGCCGGGAATGGCACTCCGAGAATGGAATACAGTTCGGGAATGAACTAGCAGGGAATGGCACTCCGAGAATGGAACACAGTTCGGGAATGAACAAGCCGAGAATGACACTCCAAGAACGGAGCACAGTGCTGGAATGAACAAGCCGAGAATGGCAATCCGAGAATGGAACGCAGTTCGGGAATGGACCACATCACAGTAACAGTTCAGGAATGGACCACATCACAGTAATGATTCGGGAATGGATCATCTCATACAGTACAGTATTAGTTTTGCCGGGTATGGTATTCTGGGGGGCGAGGCCCACATCAGTGCAGTATCAGTTCTACCGGGTATGGCATTCTGGGGGCGAGGCCCACATTGGTTTAGTATTAGTTCTGCCGGGTATGGCATTCTGAGGGGCGAGGCCCACATCAGTTCAGTATTAGTTTTGCCGGGTATGGCGCTCCGGGTATGGAGACATCAGATCAGTTTGGCCAGGTACGGCACTCCAGGTATAGAGACATCAGAATCAGTCTTGCCGGGTATGGCACTCTGGGGGGCGAGGCCCACATTAGCATCAGAATCGGTCTTGCCGGGTATGACAATCTGAGGGCGAGGCCCATATTAGCATCAGTATCAGTATGGGAGCGAGGCCCATATCAGTATCAACATAGGGGCGAGGCCCATATCAGTATCAGTTTCAGGGCGAGGCCCATATCAGTATCAGTCTGGGGCAAGGCCCACGTCAGTATCAGTTGAGGCGAGGCCCACATCAGTATTAGTCTGGGGCGAGGCCCACATCAATATCAGTTTTGGGGCGAAGCCCACATCAGTATCAGTTTTGGGGCGAGGCCCACATCAGTATCAGTTAAGGGCGAGGCCCACATCAATATTAGTTTTGGGGCCGAGGCCCACGTCATCATCAGTTTGAGGGCGAGGTCCCTATTGGCAGCGGTATTGGGATGCGTCCCAGGGTCGAGGTGCCCCCGTTGTCGGTTGTAGTTCCGGGATGCGTCCCAGGGTCGAGGTGCCCACTACATCATCATATTGAAGGCGAGGTCCTTATTGTCAGCGGTATTGGGTCGAGGTGCCCAGGGTCGAGGTGCCCCCGTTGTCGGTTGTAGTTCCAGGATGCGTCCCAGGGTGCCCACTACATCATCATATTGAGGGCGAGGTCCCTATTGTCAGCGGTGTTGGGTCGAGGTGCCCAGGGTCGAGGTGCCCCCGTTGTCGGTTGTAGTTCCGGGATGCGTCCCAAGGTCGAGGGCCCACTACATCATCAGTTTGAGGGCGAGGCCCACATTGTCAGCGGTATTGGGTCGAGGTACCCAGGGTCGAGGTGCCCCCGTTGTCGGTTGCAGTTCCGGGATGCGTCCGAGGGTCGAGGGCCCACTGCATCATCAACAATGTTCACATTCGGTGGTTCAGGAACAAAGCCCATGGGTCGAGGCACCTCGCCACCATATCAACTCAGTTCGAAGTAGCAGGGAAGTCAGGTGGCAGCTGGCGAGCCAGGTAAGTAAAAATGCATTGCACGTACTTTGATAGGATTGTCATTGCCACATACTACACAAGTCCCATCAAAGTGGGGGCGACTGTAGGCACTGCATTTTTGCATATAAGTCCTGATGATGAGTCTCATATGGTGACACTATCTCTTTGATTGTGAAAGCCGCGGGAAACGGACGTTGGAAGGGTAAAGTTGGAAATTAGCATTTGGTCGGATTTAACTCGCTTGTTTAGCTTCGGGTTCACTTGTTGGACCTCCGTTTTAAAACTTAACCTTAGCCCAAGCCCATTATATCACATCCAATAATAATTAAGACATTTAAAATATATGTCACAAATTAAACTAAAATAAATTAAAACTAATTAAATTAAATTAAAACAAATTAAATGAAACTTAAATTAAATTAAATTAAATTCACAAATTAAATTAAACCATTTCCAAAATCAAATAAATCACTTCCAAATTAAAATCAAATTTAAATAATTCCTCACCAAATTTAAATAATTTCTTTCCTTAAATAATTGAACTAAATTCATTCCCCTTTAATTTGATTTCTTTCCTTGTTCAAACAAATCCATAGAAACCCTAATTGACAACTATAAATAAAATCCATACAAACAAATATAAACCACTCTCTCTCTCACACGGCACTTCAACCAAAAATAAGACAAACCTCAGACAAAAACAAAGAAACCCTAATTCCCTCGTCTTCTCTCTCTGAACCACGCACATGGTCCCTCTTCCCCTAAACACACTGCCACGCCTCTAATCCACAAATTGGTTGCACACACAAACAACGCAAGCCCCACCAACGCCCACTGGATCAGCCACCAACGACAACAAACAAAGCCAACAAACCCTATCTCCATCAGCCATCTTCACCAAACCTTGTCCTAGCAGCCTACGCACACACTGCCATAAGCTTCACACTCACGACTGCCCCACAAATCTTCACTGCTTCTCCCTCTCTCGACTTGAATGGCACCACTTAAGAAACCCTAGGTCTTCCTCATTTCTCCCTCACAAGCTCAGCCACCAAAAATACTCACGGACTGCACTATCGAAGACACATCACACACGGCACATCACAGCCCACAAAACAAGACACATGCAAAGAGCCAAACAACCACCCATCCAGCCGAATCACAAAGAAACCACCATGCTTTAAGACTCACGTCAAATGCACAATGCAACACGTTCACATCCACTGAATATATGCCCACGAAATCAAACCCCAAACTGTCGCACACAGCCCCCATCCACTGCACCGAATTGCACCTTAAACTAGCCCTCACATTCACTGCAAATCACAGCCCAACCAGCCCATATTTCATGCCACAAACAGCCCCACAGTAGCCCTTATTTCCCTTCAAAACAGTCCTCAAACTGCATCCAAATTGCACCCTTAAAAACCTGCAAACTGTACCCCTAAAATACACAAAACAGTCCCAAAAAACTGCACAACCAGAATATCAAAAACTGCAACGAAAACTATCCCAAAAACCGCATAAAACAGCCCCAAAACAGTCTCTGAATACTGCAAATAGTAACTAAACCCAACGACCAGAAAATACAGAGAAAATAGCAGCAAAATGGAGTGAAAACAGCAGCCCGAACATCGAAACAGCGAAGGAAAATGTTGAACCAGTGAACCGGAGGAGTTGCGGAGTATCAACCCTTCCAACGGCCGTGTAACGCGTTTCCGAGAGACGACTTAAGAGGTTAGACCTGAGGGCACCCATTTTATTTTTTATCCTTTATTTTCTATTTATTTATTACTTTATTTCGCATGAGTATTGTGGATTGGTGCATGATGTGATTTCCGGATGAACGGAATATGTGTTCTCTCTTGTGGTATATCGGATGGAAACTCGGACGTAAATTCCGTAGCCGAATCCGAATGGACGGTAGTGCGGTTTGTACTCGGGATACAATTCCACGTACCACTTGAGAGATGCACGTATTTCATTTCCTCTAACCTTGTATTCGAGCATGATTTAGTCTAGTATGTTATTTAGTTATTTATTTTTAAGCATGGTTAGTTATTTATTTTGCGTTTGGGATTTGCATTATGTTTAGATTGTTATTTGTTTTCCACATTATATAATTGAAGTATATTCATGAGATTGCCGTGTATTGTCGTGTGTTATGATGATTTACTTTTCAAGTATGCAAACTTAGACATAGGATTTATCTTTATAAACATGAACTAGATATAGGTTGTTCTTGAGCATGTTGCATAGATTCGGTTAGTTTATTGCACAAATCACATCATTACAAGTGGCATAAGTAAGGGACCATTCCGAACCCAACAGTTTGAGGTCTTCCCTTGCGAGGGGTGAGTGCGGCCTTAAATCAAATTTTTCCGATTCACACCGGGTGGTGACTCCATGTTATTTCTCCGGTTTAGTTCCCCGCGAGCTATTCCGTACTCACGACCGGGCCGCGAGCCCAGAACAGCGTCGCCGGTTTCTGTTGAGCCCGGAACAGCGTCGCCGGTTCTGTTGTCTACACTTGTATAGTTCTCCCTTCAAACTCACATATTGGGAAGCCAACTTCTGAATGGCTATCATGTCTTTTCTGCTCGCATCCCCCGGGAATTCCCCTTGTTCCAAGTATCACTGAATGTAGTAGTACCAAGGTTTCCCATCGTTGATCTATACTTCCAAGACCTTTTCTATCTCGTAGACAGGTCTGTTTGCCGTTGTCAACACTATAGGTCTCATCACCAATTTCTCTGGATTTTCCTAAGTTGTGGCTAGTGTAGCCAACGTGTCTGTCATTTGGTTCTCTTCTCACGGCAAGTGCTGGAACTTACAATCGGGGAGGGCCTGTGCCATACTCCTGAGGTGGAACTAGTAGGGTTTCAACTGTTCTTCCTTTAATTCACATTCTCCTTGCAACTGTCGGACTACCAACATCGAGTCTCCATAAATTTCTACATTATTAGCCTTCAAGGTTATCAATGCCGCCAATCCGAATGCGCATGCTTCATACTCGGCCATGTTGTTGGTTACTCCAAACGTCAACCTCTTAGCCATATGCAAGGTTTCTCCCTCAGGGGTTACTATCACGATCCATATTTCGGCTCCTTTGTAGTTCATTGCTCCGTCGAAATACATCTTCCATCCTTGGATTGTTATTGCTTGGATTTCCTCGTCTGGGAATTCGAACTTGTATTTATCTCCTTCTATAGGTTGTAGTGCCAGGAACTCTGCTACGGCTCGCCCTTTGATTACTTTAGAAGTGAGGTACTCAATATCGAACTCTGTCAGCAACACCAACCATCTGCCTAACTTCCCAACTAGCGAAGGCACTGAATGCAGATACTTCAAAGGATTCTCCTTTGCTACCACTTGGATCTTGTAAGATTGGAAGTAATGACGCAATTTTCTAGACGCCCACACTACTGCCAAATAGATCTTCTCTACTTCCTGATAGCGGGCTTCATACAGAAGCATCTTCTTACTGAGGTAATAGACTGTATACTCTACCCCTATCTCATCTGCTTGTACCATCATCGCCCCCAACGCTTCGGGTTCAATGGCCAAATATAGTACCAAGGGTTTGCCCAGTCTTGGAGGTTTCAAGACATGGGGTTTCATCAAATATGCTCTGATCTTGTCGAAGGCTTCTTGGCATTGCTCATTCCATTTCACTGGCTGGTCTTTCCTCAGCAATTTGAAGATAGGTTCGCATACTGACGTCAACTTGGCGATGAACTCACTGATGTACTGAATTTTCCCAAGGAATGCTCTGACTTCCTTCTCTGTCTTCGACGCTGGCATCTCGGTGATCGCTTTGATCATCTCAGGGTCTACTTCTATTCCTCCCATTCCTACCATGTGACCTAACAACTTGCCTGACGTTACCCCGAACACACACTTCTTGGGATTTAGTCGCAGATTGTATTTATCGACCAGTTCAAGGAACTTTTCCAGTTCTTCTATGTGTCTGCTTCTTGTCTCCAAATTCACCATCATGTCATCCACATATACTTCAATTTCCTTATGCATCAAGTCGTGGAATAATGTGGAGGCCATCCGCTGGTAAGTGGCTCCTGCATTCTTGAGCCCAAACGGCATCACCTTATAGCAATACGTACCACATTCCATGACAAATGTAGTCTTATGCTTGTCTTCTTCAGCCATAAGAACCTGATTATATCCTGAGAACCCATCCGCGAACGCGTACATGGCAGATAAAGCCGCACTATTGAACAACACGTCTATATGGGGTAAGGGAAAATCATCATTCGGGTAAGCTTTGTTAAGGTCTCTGTAATCCATGCACATTCTGACCTTCCCATCTTTCTTCGGCACTGGCACAATATTTGCCAACCACTCAGGGTATTTCAACACTTCTAGAAATCCCACATCTATCTGTTTCTTGACTTCTTCTTTGACATTCTCGGCCCACTCAAGTCTCATCCTTCGAGCTTCTGCTTTACCGGCTTCATATTTGGATAAGTTGGTATTATGTGTTGGGCGATACTTTTGTCTGCTCCGGGCATGTCCTCATAGGACCAAGCGAATACTTTGGCATATTTGACCAATATTTTTTCTAATTTCTTCCGCTCTTCAGAGGTAACCTTACTCGCAATTAGAATCTCCTTGGGGCTCTCAGGCATACCAAGGTTAAATGCATTTGTTTTGGTTGAGTTAATGTCAAATATACTCAAGTCATACAAGTTGAAAGGGAGGACTCAGACAAGTAAGCGAAATGAATGTCTTTATTGCTAGCAGATGCAGGAATACATTCGAATAAATTAGAGAGATAAACATCTTCATCCTACACATATGTTTCATCCCCCACAGACGGGTCTTCCTTGGTTTCCTTACTCTCCTCGAGGGCCAGACTCTCCAGCTTCATCAACTCTTCCTCCCACTTTTCTTCCTCCTTTGCAACTTCTACTGCCAATGGTTTCTCGCCCATCAGATCCTGAAAGATTTCAAATCCTGGCACCACGATCCTGTTGACCTCTACCGGTTCAGGCTCTCCTTGATATCTCGTTGCCTTTACAAAACAATCTGTCAGCTTCGACCCTTTCTTCTTAGTCTTCGGCTTATCCTCATCAGACTTGTATCCCGATCCCGTTAGGTTTGTTAGATATCATTCGAATTCCAAAGGATATCAATTCTATGAACCCGAGCATCAAAATATGTTCGTAGCTCGTTTTGCCAGATTTCTTGAAGAAGAATTCTTGGCATTGATGAAGTCCAACCTATAGATGACAGACCAATAGAGGACTCACAGGTTTAGACAAAAGCAGAACCTTCTAGTTCCACTATACGTAGGTCTACTAGGATATCGAGGCCTTATGAGCGCTTGTATTTGATACAAGACAAGAGTCTCGATGTGCTTTTTGTTGAGGAGACTGATCTATATACCTACAGAGAAGCAATGTTAGACATTGATTCTGCTAAATGGCAGGAAGCTTTGAATTCCGAAATGGACTCCATGCATCAGAATCAAGTATGAGACTTGGTTCCGCTTCCTGAGGAAATTATTCCCGTAGGTTGTAAATGGGTTTACAAAAGAAAGCGCGCGCGTTGAAACCTTCAAAGCCGACTAGTTGCTAATGGTTACACTCAAAGGCCAGGTATGGACTATGATGAAACCTTTTCACCAGTAGCGATGCTAAAGTCTATTAGGAATTTATTGGCTATCGCTACTTACCATGATTATGATATTTGGCAAATGGATGTCAAAACAGCTTTTCTTAATGGATTTTTTGATGAAGAAATCTATATGGAACAGCCGGGGGGTTTTGTCTCCAGCCAAAATTCTGGTAAGGTTTGTAAGCTTAAGAAGTCCATTTATGGGCTTAAACAAGCTTCGCGGATTTGGAATCTTCGTTTTGATGAGGTAATCAGGCTGTCTGGTTTTCTAAAAAACAAAGAAGAACCTTGTGTTTATAAGAAGGTTAGTGAGAGTATGATCGTGTTCTTAGTGCTTTATGTTGACAACATCCTGATCATTAGAAATGATCTAGGAATGATGCAGGTTGTTAAAACATACCTTTGTAAAAACTTCTCCATGAAAGACTTGGGTGAAGCTTCCTATATACTTGGTATAAAACTCTATAGGGATAGAGAAAGGAAGTTGATTGGGTTATCCCAATCTTCGTACATAGATAAAATCCTAGAAAAGTACAACTTTAGCAATTGTAAAATTGCTAATATACCTTTTCAACATGGCATTCATCTTTCGAAGAAGATGTGTCCTCAGACGGAAGATGAAAAGGCTAGAATATCTAGTCAACCTAATGCATCATGCTTAAGAAGCATCATATATGCCATGTTATGTACGAGACCTGATATTAGTCATGCAGTAAGCATTACTAGCACATACCAGTCAAATCCAGGTAACGACCACTGGATGGTCGTTTAACATATCCTAAAGTATCTGAAAGGTACTAAGGATAAGTTTCTTATTTATGGAGAATGTGATTTATAGATAAGATGATATATAGATTCCGACTTTCAATCAGATCCTGATGATAGAAAGTCTACTTCATGTTTTATATTTACTCTTAATAATGCTGCAGTCAGTTGGAAATGTTCCAAAAAAGGATCAACAACTGATTCCACCACTGAGGCAAAATATATTGCGGCATCAGATGCTGCAAAAGAAGTTGTATGGATTAGAAAATTTATCACTGAATTGGAAGTTGTCCCAAGCATCAAGGATTCGATCCCGTTGTTATATGATAATAGTGGTGCCGTTGCACAAGCAAAAGAACCCAGAGCGCATCGGAAATCGAAACATGTGGAACGAAAGTACCACATTATTCGTGAGATCATCGCTCGAGGAGATGTTGTCATATGTAAGATATATGGAGAAGACAACATAGCAGACCCGCTTACGAAGGCCTTACCTCCGAGACTATTTAATAGACATGTAGAGGCGATGGGTATTAGATACCATCAAATTTGGCACTAGAGCAAGTGGGAGAAAATATTGGAGTTGGTGCTCGACGCGCCAAATTTTATTGTATTTATTGTAAATATGATGTACATTTTATTTTATTATTAACAAAATTAATTGATTTTTATCAATATATTTTATTATATGGTAAATGTGTAAAAGACCTTAGAATGAATAGTTGTGATATAATTGCAAAAGCGTCGTAATTTTTACTAAGAAATGTCAAAATACAATTCATTCTTAAAATTTTTCCTAGTCAAGGTTTACATATCTTGTCGATTAGTAAACCCGTGAGACCAGTACGTGTCGTTTATTAGAATTATTCTAATGGTTTGACTCAGTAAACCATGAGTCTTGGGAGACTCATATAGACACGTAGGTGTTTATTGGATAAGTACTGAACGACTTATTCGAAGATTCTTGATAGATGGTACACCAACGTCAATAAGAATCTTTACGAGTCGAATAGCATATTAGCTCTTTTGACTTGTGATACCACTGTGGATATGTGAGATATCCTTCATACTTTGATGGCAGTCACGTCAATGATCTTTTAAGATCAGACCTCCGCCTGTTCGTTGGGTATAGACTAATACTCACGATATCCTGTGATGTATCCAGAGAGGATCTGTCAGTCCTGTGTATGGGATTTAGATGTCCAATTTTTGATTCTTTGAAATCCTTGGCCGATGTATGATTTGGAAACGAGTTCCGAATATTTATTGAAGAATCATAAATATGTTGCGACACATGAATTGTTCATAGCGGAGATTTGACGTTTAATCTATATCTCCGGAATAATTCGGATAACCTTTGACATATGGATTATATATATGCAATGATTTCGACTTGGATGGTTCAATTTGATTATATGTGGTCGTCGTAATTTGTGAGTGGACAAAATATGGACATGGAAATGGTTTCTGTGATAGATAAACTTGAACCTACAGAGTCCCATAATATAAAGTGTACTCGTTGAGCACTTGGGCAATTAATTATGGATAATTCGGATTATTCATAATTTACACATGCGTATTAAATAATATGTATTTATATACGATACATAATTTAGATTAGATACACATTATTTACCTATTGGAATTTGACACTTGTTTTGTTATTATTAATTAATTAATTAATTATTAATAATAATAAAAATGGAAGAATATTCTTGGAATATTTCTCCGTCTATTTATTTTGTCTCTTTGTTAATAATTAAAATGAATTAATTAATTAGTTTTATTTATTTATTTTAATTAAGAATATTACATTGAATATTCTTTACTTTTTGGTAAATTTTGATTTGTCAAACCATGTTATTTAGACACATGGATTTAATTAACAAAAATCAAAATAAATAACATTTTTGGATAAGATCAATTTGGTGTCAAATTCTTGGCCACAAAAATTGTTAATTTTTGGATAAAAATTCCTACAATTTCGGCCAAGTAGGGTTTTATTATAAAATGAAATTGTTTCATTTTTTTAAGACTCTAATCACTTCTCATGTGTTGAGAACCACATGAAAAGAAATAGAATAAGGTTGAAACAAAAGCAACTAACACCAAAGAGAAGAAAATTGAAGAAATTGGAGTTAATATTAAGGTAATACTAAGTTCATAACTTCTATTTTTTCTTAAGTTTTGTTTAAGCAAGTATAATATGTATGAGGTATGTATATTACATGTTTCAATTGAATATGTATCTTCGATATGTATTTGGAGCACAAAACTTGGTGTTGGATATTTTTTTAACCTTAATAAGTTTCTTTGTTAAGCATGTGTAAAGAGATTAATTAGTGAATTAATCTCCAGAATTAAAATTGCCATTATGGAGTGATGTTACAACTCTAATATTGCCTAAAATTTTTCTTGAGGCTTTATATTGTGGTGATTAAATTTGGTGTAAATTAATTGGATTAATTTTGTGAATAAATTGAATTTTCACATGAAAATTGGACACAAATTAAAACTGGATCAGATCTAGTTTTGTTCCTTAAAACATAATATTTTTCATGGAAAAATATATTATTTGGATGATATTGGATGTGTATTTGGTGGTGGATAAATTCCGGAAATTATTCTAGGGCGAAAAGGCGAGAAAACGGTAAAATTCGCGTCAAAATGAGCTCGCCGAGTTGTGGCTGTGAACCCAACGAACTAGGCACTGTTCGGGCAGCCCAAGGGCTGACCGAACACTTCTGAGTGATCGGGTTGCCCTTACTCGGTTGTTGGTCAACCGGTTTGAGCGTTTGCCCGTTACTCGTAGTATTTGTCGAAAAATAATTTTGTAAAATAATCCATCGTGTAACGAAATTTATTATATTTTTAAATGTAAAAAAATATATATTTAAATTTATTTAGGTGAATTAAAAATATTTGATATTTATTAATTCGCTCGGAAAATCTTAAAGTGTTTAAAAAATATTTTCGCCTTCCACCGCGCCATTCCGCTGCGTATACTCCAACAGAATTTGGGCTAAATCTTTTTAAATTTATTGGGTAACGTCTATATGTCATACACATATTAGTTAGACTTAGACTTTTAAATTTGGGCCCACTAAATCATTTCTACAATTTTTGCTAATGCTCTGAGAAATATTTATCTAAGTCGCCACGTTACGACTTTAGTTGAGCTATGAAATTCGGGTCACTACAGGTACATATTGTACATGGTATTGTCAAGTCCTCCCAAGAGGTAGTTCTTGCATAAGAAGTTGTCTGACGACCATGTCTCTTCTCGCAATTGCTTGGCTGTTTCTAGTTCTCCCTCTACAGGACCCGGAGGATCTTTGAGATACTTAGCCAATTGTAGTGTTGTCAGGTAGAACAACATTTTGCCCTGCCATTATTTGAAGTTTGCTCCACCAAACTTATCTGGTTTCTCTCAATGAGCGACCGGTACAATGATATTTCCACTATAACTAGAAAAATAACAGTAATAAATAAGTTTACAAAAGACAAATCACACAACTATCAAGCTATGATCTTGTTTAAGTGATACACTAAAAATCCACTTGTTGTTATATTGGTCAATAGTACCAAATAACACAAGTCCTTGAATTTATGACTAAGGTTTCTTATGATAAGTGAATAAAGGAAAATTATCAGAGGACGAGGGGAGTCTGGTGTAACAACTTAAATCTCATCCCACTTAAGCTCTTATCGCATTGTTGACAGAATTTCCTTAAACACTTTCTCAATAGAATATCTTAGACGTTCAATCTTAGTATTACACTTCAATTCACAAGTACAAGAATATTCAAATATGTGTATATATATATATAAGTTTTTTTTGGGATAAGGTGTATATATATAAGTTCAATCAAGCTTAGATGAAATTACTCGTGTAAAATTACGCTTTTAATTCTCAGACAAGTATGCAACACATAATTAATTTTCAACATTATCACATTTATAGACTATCTGTATGCTTGTGATAATTGAGTATCCTAATATTAACTTGAACTTATACTACAAAGTTTACAAAATTACGCATATGATTTTTCTAAGTTAACATTATTACATATATTCTATAATGCCAATTTTATATCTATAACATGTATGTCATACTATAATATAGATTAATCTAAGTCTATGTTATTATTTTTTAATTCTAAAATTCTAGGATTAAGTTATGTTAGTGTCATGTTCGTTCAATCGTTCGAACGAAGATTTCCAATAAGTTCACGTTCATATAGCGTTCATATCTGTCCAGACGACTAGCGTTCGAGTTGCATTTGAATACACGTTCGAACATTCATTTCCAGAACATTGGCGTTCGAGTTGCGTTTGAAGATACGTTCTAATGCAATTGCGTAAAAAAGATTTTTTTACCTACGCGTTCGTCGGGCGTTCGAACGCCCATGCGTATTTTTCATGCACATAACACATTTTCCAAGAATAAGACTATTAAAACATGTAAAATTCGATTTAACAATGCTTTAAAGTAATAAGTTCTTAAGATTGTTGACATATATGTGTTATTAAACAAGTTTAACATGTAAATTTATCACTAACATACCAAACCAGAACATAAACTATAAGACTTAGAGGAAACCTGGAAAAAGGTTGAAGATAATTGAAACTGAATCCAAGTCGAGTTGTCTCTGTCCTTAAGAACTTATTAGCCTCATCTCGGTGCTCTAAGGATGTCTTGTGGCTAACGTTCTCCCATGATTACTTTGATGCTTCTTGTAGAAAGAGCACTTCTTTCACAAGAATTTGAACAAGGAAAATGGAGGAAAATCTCTCTTAAACTTGACTATCTAACTATTAATAAATGTTGGAAATTATGGATGGAAGATAATGAACCAAAGGCTCTCTTTTTATAGGTATGGAAGGGTGGGCACCCTTTGGTTTAGGGTGAAACCCTCATAAGAGTTATATCTCTTTCTTATACTCTTTGGAGCCTAGAGGTATGTTCTTCCAATTCAAAAGACATGTCCCTTCAACTTGTGTCTTTCCCATAAGACACTTCTTAAGGGACATGTCTCTCATACACTTATACAATATATTTAGAGAATTTACAACAAATATGCCCCAACATATATGATCAACCACATAATATATGACTTTCTAATTGAGAACCACAAGTTGTTTTTTTTTTATTTTTTTATTTTTGTAACATCGCCCAAATCCGGGTGATGCTACCGCCAGGGAATAGACTGTACTATTCCCTTGAGCCTCTGACTCTCTCACTATGAACAAAGATAATACTCTTTTCTCAATCAAAAACTTACGCATGAGACCAACGCCAAATTCATTAACATGGAATATAAACTCAATAATTATGACTGTAAACTTAAATAACATTTGTTTACAATGACTATTACATTACTCAAAACTAATACATGACTTCTGACTGACTTCAACTAGACTCTTACTCTTTGACTTGGACTGGTGGACTCCATAACCTAGTGACTGCATCAGTATCCCTCCTCTCGAGCTCGTGTGAGATGCTTCGATCTATGAGGCGCTTCGACCTCTGGGATTCATTCTCGAATCTATTCCAAGTGTGAGATGGTTCATTCCTGAACCGTTGATAATGTGGGCCTCGACCCTAGGATTCCTTCCTGAACTATTGAAATGATGGTGGTGAGTCACTCCGACCCTTGAAGCGTCCTCATTCTCGAGACTCTTCTCTATTCCTAGGGTGGCTTGTCCTCGCCGCGTTTTCTTTTTCTTCAAAGCCTGCGAATACAAAACAAAGATTGTGTATGCGATGTGTATGCGTGTATGTATGGATGCATTCCCTATTCTGATGGGTTTCTTTGATGTCATCCTAGGTTAGGTCTTCCTTGTGCTCTTTGCCTATAGAAGTCTTTGGTCGCCCCCTGAGGCCTGCTTACAGTTTCCTTATGGCGATTCTCCTCTGATGATTCATTAGTTCTCTTTGGCCTCATGGCTCAAGATCCTACAGGTTCATCCTATATTTTACCTAAGTTTTCCTTTTGGATTTTCAACTTAGCGGATTGCTCTATATCTTGCCTGAGCCGCATTTTCAGGTTTTCAACTCAACGAGCTAAAATATTTTAATTTCTTTTTTTTATAGATATGTCCTCATTCTTGAGGCTCTTTGCTCATCCTTATTTTCGAGGCTCTGTACTCGTCCTTATTCTTGAGGTTGTTCTCCATTCTCGGAGGTCCTCTCTATTCCCGGAGTTCTTTGTCCTCATTCCCGAGGTTGCTCTATTTCTCTCCATTCTCGGAGTTCTTCTCCATTCTCAGAGTTCTTCATCCTCATTCATGAGGTTGATCTATTTCTCTCCATTCTCGGAGTTCTCCTCCTAGATCTTCTGACCTTTGTCCAACATCTAAGAAATAAAAGACGTGATTCGTAATTACTTAACTCTAATCTTTCCCGGTTAGCTTAGATTTATGCAATCTATGAACATCTTGAACATTTACTTCAATAAAGACGCTTGCATTACTTCTCAGTACATGTGTAGGAAATAAACTGCATTGCAAGGGTACCTCTGTCGCTAACTGTTCCTCACAGATTTTACAGTTAACCATTTTTCTTGCTCACTCATGCACTATAGTTTGCTTGGGCTGTCCTTTGCGGATTTTCAACCCAACGAGCCTTTTTTTTCTTTTTATTTATTTTAAATTTTTTTATGCAAAGTATTGCTTTAGCCTATCCACGTTGATTGGTTCAGTGAACTCGTTCCCTTCTAAATCTGACAGTCTCACTGCCTCATTCCCCATCACCTTCTAGACTAGGTAGGGCCCTTCCCAATTGGGCCTGAACTTTCCCCTTGGGTCCATCATCAGTGGCTTCGACTGCTTGAGCACTAGATTGTTGGACAATTATGCCCCATAACGTCACTATTTGTACAGATCACGGTGTTGTTGTACAAATTAACTATGTGACAAAGGAGATTGCACTTTTATCATTTGTGATTAGATCACCTAGACATATATATGATAGGAGGTCCCGGATTTGTTCATGGAAGCAGAATGATATGAGACAGTATCAGTCCACGTAGGATAAATCATTAAACATCCCTAGTCAGAGCATTATCGAGATTGGACATCGATGAATGCGTAAAAGACTAGTATTACACTTGTGCGCATTGTGAAGGCACAACGGCATAGTTCTCATATATTTGGGTATAGGATACTCATGCAAGTGTAATAGGAGGTTGTGTTTTACCGATGGTACGGGAAACAGTTTCGCTCTGGATAAGACCCCATCGGAATTCCATTGGTAGTATGACTATGTGTCTATGGAAATCCGAAATCAGGGTAGGTGTATTTGGTCTTAACCTGAGACTTGCACCGCTAATACTTGCGACAATCAATATACTTTGGTTGAGGTCGTCCAGGGCATTAACCGGTTCTGTGTACGCCAATACTGGTTATATTGAGAATCGTAGTGTGTTGGGTGTGATGTCAAGACGGAAGTATCACTCCAGTCATATGGAGTTGACGATCGCGCATGGATATATAACTGGTTCTCTATATAAGGTTGCAACCGTCGGGATAATATGACTTGGTCATGATTATCCGATATTAAAGAGACTAGTTGCTCGTTATCCGATATATGCTTCGTACGGGGCAGACACTGTACCAGCCCCAGGCCTCGCATGTGATCATCTGATACTGGAAAAAAATACGCAATACTATGTATACTACGCCTGATACAGATCCT
This sequence comes from Zanthoxylum bungeanum, assembly GCA_019454045.1. NCBI lineage: Eukaryota > Viridiplantae > Streptophyta > Magnoliopsida > Sapindales > Rutaceae > Zanthoxylum > Zanthoxylum bungeanum. The sequence goes on from SKCR01041451.1 coordinate 85,608, forward strand.
TTATTCCTGTAAGGATATTTCCAGAGAATTGGGTAGGCATGGCGTTTTGCTAGAGGCCAACCTTGTCTTGTAAATCGGTATAAACGTAGTACGAGGTACTTACGTGTTCGGATAGTCCGACGACCGAATTTACTACCAACATATCCTGGGATCTCAAGGGTCGCTTCCCAAAGAATCACCGATGACGTATGACTCACTTTTATTAATCTGGGATTGATTAGATGAGAGAAAATTAATCTGGGATTAATTGGGGAGATATTTTATCTGGGATAAAATATCAATTAAAGAGAGATGACGATTAATTTGGAATTAATCGGTAAACTAATATATTCGATATATTAAACGAAATTAGATTTCGACGCGGAATTAAAATTAGATTTTAATTCGGGCGAACGAATTAATTTAGAATTAATTCGTTAGCGACGTGAATAGTGATTTTGCTAGGCGTAATCATTTAATTACGACGCACTGGAAAATTCGTTAATTTGGAATTAGTGAACCCGAGCCCGAGATTATTTGCGAGCGCATTCGCATTTCGAATTTGAGTGCGGCACGCAAGTCAAATCAAGCGTCAAATCATTAGTCGCATCAAGCGTCAAATCACATGTCACTTTGAGTGATGTGACAATTTGATTGATTGATGTGATTGATTGATGTGATTGATTGATTGATTGATAGATGTGGTGGTTGAAAGCTTTAATTGTTTGACTTTTTAAAGCAAATATTTGGTATATGTTTTTGGAAAATGATTTACCAAATACCAACAACACATTTATTTTCTCTTCTCTCTCCATTCTCTCTCATTTTCTCACGCCCAAAAGGTCTGTACATTTCTGGTTTCTGGTTCACCAAAAACCGTGAAAGGAAGCACAAATGCTTGAGATTTGTGGCAAATTTCAAGAGAGCTATCACTCCGAGAGACATGCGAAGGTGATAGGGAAGTCCACCCATGAGCCGGGAATCGTTCGACGAGCTTGGAGCTTGTTCGAGGACCTCAAAAGGCTGAAACCAGTGAGCTCAAAACTGAACTACCGAACCAGTCCACTGCCGAGCAAGATCAATTTTTGTTGCCTCCGCGTCGCTCAACCGCTCGATGTAAGTATTCCGCGACTTCCTCGGTTGTTATTCACACATGTTCATGTTTGATTTATGATCCTTGGGACCCTTAGAATCTCCAACAATGGTATCAAGAGCTTGGTTAAAAGCATGAAAATTATTTAGGGCTTAAAATTGGGCAAACTTGATTTTGAGCATGATTAATGAAATTGGATGGATTAGTATGCTTAAATGTGTTTTAATTGAGGATTGATTGGATCAATTTGTTGAAATTATGTTTGGAACATTTTTCCCCAATTTTATTGAGTTGGCCGAATGGTGATGCCCTAATATGTCTTGGGATTTTTTATTTTTGACAATTGGATGTGTTGGAAATCATTCGGGAATATGATTTAATGTCGATTGTGGAATTAATTGGATTGAATTCGAATCGGACGTAAAATCTCCAAATTGCCGATAGCATAAGAGCATGTAATTGGGTTTGATTTTTGTTAATTTTTGTTGGACACTAATTGATGTAGATGAGCTTGATTAATTAGCCTAATTTGTGTTTTGGAAATAATGATTTGGGTGATTAATTATGTTAATGCACTTTGATTAATTAAATTGTAAAATTGGATTTTAGTAATTTAGTTAATTGCGCTAATTTTGGAAATTGGGCTTGAAATGTTGTAAATGGGCTTATTGGGCTTTGTTGTACAAAGTTGGGTTAAGGCAAATGGGATTGGATCCAATTGGGCCCAAAATCGCATCCATAAAGCCCAAATGCGACAAATGGACCTTTAAAGTTTAATTGGGCCTAATGGGCCAAGATTGATTTCTAGGCTTATGGGGTAACTCCCAGATTGGATTTTGGTTATTCGATTTGACCCGAGTTGACCAAAAGTCCACGCCTCAAGAAATTAATTAAAAACCCATTGGACTTTAATTAAATTAACGTTGGACGTTAAACGGGCTTTGAGACACGTAACGATTAAATTTGGAATTTAAGTCGTAAAGGTTCGTAAATAAAGTGTGATATTTAATTTGGAATTAAATAGTGAATTAGAATTGAATGCATATTAAATTGGATTTAATAATGTAGTTTAATTTAATTCGAGAAGTCGTACTTTGAGTACTTATTCGCAAAAACAAGTTTGACTCGAGAGCAAAATCAAATCGTTGTTTGAACATTGGATGATCACTAATTATCAGATTAATTAATTTGATTAGATTGATTGATAACATGCTTGTGTGAATACATGGTTGCGATGCATGAATAATGTATATCGGATGGATATTAGATGGGTGGGGAAATTTTAGAAATTGTAGTAATAAATTTGATTTATTAATTGGACATGTGAGTCCAGCCTTATTACCTCCATATTCTTTGTATTCTTTTCTCACCTATTCCCCTCAATGTAAATGAGGTTTCTTTAGAAGTGTAGTGTAACGGGTAGAAGTAAATACTTGTGCTAGCGGGAGAGAGAACGCGAGAGATTTGATCTAGGTTTAATGTGTAAAGTATCCATCCGCATATCATTATTATTTTATTATACGCGCTTTATTATGTATTTAGAATGCATGTTTAAGGGTGTATGATGATGATACCTTAACAAAGATAATAAATTGGTTGCCAATTTGCACTCGAAAAACCCTCGCAAAATATTAAGCATCTTTCCTTCCATTGAGTGATTCTCACTCAAGATCTAAGACGTCATTGGTTTGCTGGCCAAAGTCAAGGCCTTTGTCTGTCGAGGATGTGTTTGAATCACAAGAGCTTTGTTACATGTCAGTGTCTTGTCCAAGTTATGGTTTGTTGGCCAAAGTCAAGACCACTTCTTGTCCATCGACATTGATTACGAAGCTTTCCATGGTCAATGGGTCGCGCTTGACTGGGATCACTAAGTTTTTTTTTTTTTGGATAAGGTAAGTATTATAACCAAAAGAAAACTATACAAAGAGCAAAGGGGCATACCCCAGACAAACTAGAGAGGACAAGCCCTCCTAGAAGAAAAGCCTATAGGCTACAAGTAAAGATCAACAGAAGATGTCCACGGGCAAGTGCCATGAAAGGTGAAGCCATTTATTGTCATAAGATGGTTTCGCCTTACGTACAAAGCTAGCACGATTCCGAACATCAAAAACAATATCATAAAGAATAGTAGAAACAGGCCGAAAAGGCATATCATGAGTGCGAGCATTCCTCTCCCTCCAAATATGGTAGACTGAAGCTGCAAAAGACAGACGAACCAGAAGGTGACGTAAGAGGCATCAGTGAACTGACATAACCACTCAACAGTCTGTCGCCAATCCCGACGACTCCAATCTAACCCACACAAAGCCAGCACAGACGACCAGACCCTCGAAGAGAAGATGCACTGGAAGAAAAGATGATCAATGTCCTCACTTGAACAACCACAAAGAATACAACGGGAGCAAGCAGAAATACCAAACCTCATCAAACTATCCTGGGTACAAAGGCCTCTCTGAATAGACATCCAAAGTAAGAAGGAATGACGAGGAATAGCCTTCCGGAACCAAACAACTCGAGACCAATGCAACAAGTTTCCCCTAGTACGCATGGCATTCCAGGCACTATCCACAGAAAATCTCCCACTCTTATCATCCTCCCAAACCAGCACGTCCTCCCTCAAAATAGAAGGAGACGGAAGATGGGACTGAGCCAAAGCCAAGGCTTAGTTGATTCAGAGGAAAAAGGTTAGGTAATACATTAAATGTATTGGCATATATAAGATATATGTTTCGGACTTGGATGTCCCCCTACCGGATCTAGGAATTGGATTGGATCCAATCGATCTTAGAGATCTACCTAGTTAATTATCATACAATTTGTTGGCCAAAGTCAAGATTGTGTGATATTTAACGGGATCCTAGCCCACTATGAAATGCGGTTTCCCGAGTACTCGACAGAAGGTTAGAGGCTCGCCGAAAAATAGTGGGAGGCAAGAATTGAATTTGCAATATTCGTTTAATTACTTGCCATACACGCTCATACAAATATCATTCGTCAAATAAATTAAATGTTAGTTGGACTAATATTTAAATTGTTGTTTTTAATTAATAGTTGTACTATATTCAAACTATTCAATTATAGTTGATTTTATAATTGGATTATAGTAATCAATATAATTGATTTTAATCTATTAAATTATAGTTGATTAAATAGTTGGACTATTGTAATCATTATAATAAATAGTACCGTAATCGTTGATTAAATAGTTGGACTATTAAAATCAAGATATAATTGAAAGATTGACATTTAAAACATAATCCTGGGGAAAATGTATTTAAATGGTTTAATTTTCAAATTGGGAATAATTTCAGGATGGTCCTGGAAAAATAATAACTTATTTTATTTGATAAAATAATATATTAGACCTAATCCCGGAGTTAAGCAAACAGTAGAGCATAATCTTTGGAAGATTATGTGATGATAACTTTAGTGCTTAATCCTTTAAGCTTGTCGCAGTAGACTCCTTAATTTCTGAATCAGAACTAAGGATTAGATCATTAAATTATGATAATGAAATTGAAGGATCTTCATTAATCTATCTTTAGATTTTAGAAGTACTAAATTGCAATAAATAATTCTTGGAGAATTAATGACTATTCTCAAGGAGACAAAGTCAAAGTTTCCAATTAAGCAAGTAGCGCTAGTCGCACTTTACTTCGATATTCTAGAAGGCCGAGGCTAGGCCAAAGGCTTTTGGAGTGTTGAAAAAGGCAAAGGCAATATCATTATAATCTTCTCGGAAGATAAATGACATATCCCAAAATGTCTGCCTAAATGTGGCAAACGGGATCGCGGAAGCGTGACTGCCGTTTGGACAAAGCCGACATGAAGGAATTATAGACGAGCAAGGCTCCGACTTCAAATATGATTGTCATAAATATGTTCACTACTAGTATTAAAATTGGATTTTAAATACTTAGTGTGGTACATAAATATATGTATTGATGTTCAGAATCTGCTTTGAGCAGGATACTGACTTCAGTAGAGATTTAATCTGCGAATTGGAAACGGAATGAAAGTCGCTGTTTTAACCGTAGATACCTAATTTTAGGAACTACCCTTGGGTGTGTACCTAAATTAGGGAACTGTTATAATGTAACTAGTTTGAGTAGAAACATTATCTCTGTATCAGTGTTTAACCCACTGTGGGTTTACCTTTATATTCTAGAACACTAAAGTGTTTTATTATATAAGGATGATATTGAGATAAACACATTAGATGTGAATAACAGAATTTATATTTTTGAATATAAATAAATCTCAAACATATTACATGACAAATAAATAGCTCAAATTGATTTGATCAGGTGAAACAATTTGTGGCATTATTGTCTGGGAAACAATCTAAACAAGACTCGTATATCCACACTTTTGAAGAGTGGATACTAGGACTGTTTTGATTCTATTCAAATGAAGTCTACGAATCTAGTTTATTTGGGCAAAGTGCCTAAAACACTATTTACTTGGTAAAAGTGTAAGTGCCACCGATCTGTTAGCCCTAGTTCATAGTGAAGCAAGTGGGCCCATATCTAGCTAGGCTAGAGGTGGATATGAATGTTTCGTGACCCTTACGGATGTGGCATCGCGTTATGGTTTTGTGTTTCTTTTGAAGAACATAAATCAGAAACTTTTAAAATTTCGACACGAAATAGAAGAACAGACCGGGTAAAGTATTATACCGTCACGGTAAGACCGTAATGGAAAATACTTAAGCAATAAGTTTCTAATATACTTGAAAGAGTATAGTATTCTTTCAATGAGGACTCCTCCCGGAACACATCATTTTGACGGTGTGTCCGAACAGAGTAACCGAATTTTGTTAGACATGATAAGGTTAGTCATGAGTCGCTCTGAGCTACCATTTCCTTCAACGGATACACAAAAACAGTGCAAGAACTTATTTAGAATAAGGTTCCATAAAAATCTGTTTGACAAATATCATATTAGATATGAACAGGAAAGAAACCAAGTTTCTCATTCCTGAATATTTGGGTATGCTGGGCATATGTTTGGATGATACCAAACTAGAACCCAAATTGGATAAGTGTCAATTGTAGGTTATCCTAGGGAAACCATAAGTATAGTACTTATACAACTCACATGAGAACAATTTGATTGTTGCTCACCATGCGGTTTTCCTAATAGGAATACCGATATGCAATGGTTAGTGGGAGGATAGTGAAACTCGATGAAAATCGGAGTAATACTGTTCAAGGAACCGATTCCTTAATGGAACATAAATAGTTCATCAAGGATGAAACTATACCATTAATCTTCGAATACACAAGAACCACGTAGGTCGGAGAGAGTCAGAAAATAACCTGGGGTATGGGTTTCTAATCTCACCTCATAAAGATGTCAATCTTTTGAGGTATACCAACTGACTATGTACGAGGAAGTGATACATGATATCGGCTCCCTATTATGACAAAGTGTCATGAGTCCGAAATGGATTCCATGTATATCACCAAGTTTGGATACTGGTTGATGTACCGTAAGGCATTGTGCCTATTGGTACTATATAAGTCTTCAAGGAAGACATACATGGATGGCAACATACCAACGTATAAAGCTAGGCTTTTTACGGAAAGGTATCGTTATCCACATTGTGCTGATTACGATTCAACCTTTTAACTGTTGCCACGGTAAATCCATTTGGATAATGCTTGCTAAAGCTGCGTGTTTCATTTATGAAATATGACAGCTTTACGGGGAAAATCGCTTTCCTGAAAAGGAAACCTTTTGGAGGATGTTTACAATATCCTGTCGGTTTTGTCGTACCAAAACTAGCAAACAAGGTTTACGGGTTATTCGATCCATGTTTGGATTGAAGCAAGCATAGATTCTTGGAATTATCGTTTGGATGTAATCATAATAGTTTATGATTTAATTCAAAACGAAATGATTCTTGTGTATATAAGAAGGTTAGTGGGAGCGCACTGACAGTGGCTGTCCTATAAATAATGATAATATGTCATTTCTTGGAAATGATATTCTCATAATACAATCGGTGAAAGCGTGGCTTTCGAGAAAAAATCTCCAAGAAACCGTACATTGAAAAATATACGCGACCTGGTGTTTCATACGCTTTGAGCATATGGATTCACAAACAGGCCAATCCAAGTGATAGTAACTGGATTGAAGTTAAGAACATACTTAGTGTCTTAGAAAACTAAGGATGCTGTATTAAATTATGGAGATGGAGAACTTGAAGTGACTGGGATCACTGTAGCAAGTTTCCTAATCAATAAAGACGACTAAAAGTCGCAAACGGTACTATACAGTTTGAATAACGGAACAGTGAGCTGGAAATCTTCCAAGTAAGATACTGTTACCGTATGAACAACAAATGCGGGTTATTACTGCAGCTGAAGCGGCAATAGAAGCCTTCTGGGTCGATAATAAATCTAATTAGATTAGATATAATTTTGTTAGCAGCTGAGCTAGGCTTGAGCACAGGCTGAAGAATTAATAGTCTCATCAACGATCCAGATACATACTTCGAATATTCATCTGATTCGTTCGGATCATACATCGTGGCGATGTGATGATCGTATAAATCACATCAGACGATAATCATACAAATCCGCTGATGAAAGCATCTCTCAGCAATTTGAGCCAACTGTACATAGTTCGGGTGTCAAGCACTCGAGTGACTGGATAAAGGCCAAGTGGGAGATTGTTGGACAATTATGACCCATAGCGTCACTATTTGTATAGATCACTGTGTTGTTGTACAAATTAACTATGTGACAAATGAGATTGCACTCTTATCATTTGTGATTAGATCACCTAGACATATAAATGATAGGAGGTCTCTATGATTTGTTCCTGGACGGAGAATGATTTGAGACAGTATCAGTCTACGTAGGATAAATCATTAAACATCCCTAGTCAGAGCATTATCGAGATTGGACATTGATGAATACGTAAAAGACTAGTATTACACGTGTGCGCGTTGTGAGGGCACAACGACATAGTTCTCATATATTTGGGTATAGGATACTCATGCAAGTGTAATAGGAGGTTGTGTTTTACCGATGGTACGGGAAACAGCTTCGTTCTGGATAAGACCCCCTCGGAATTCCATTGGTAGTATGACTATGTGTCTATGGAAATCCGAAATCAGGGTAGGTGTATTTGGTCTTAACATGAGACTTGCACCGCTAATACTTGCGACAATCAATATACTTTGGTTGAGGTCGTCCAGGGCTTTAACCGGTTCTGTGTACGCCAATATTGGTTATATTGAGAATCGTAGTGTGTTGGGTGTGATGTCAAGACGGAAGTATCACTCCAGTCATATGGAGTTGACGATCGCACATGGATATATAACTAGTTCTCTATATAAGGTTGCAACCGTTGGGATAATATGACTTGGTCATGATTATCCGATATTAAAGAGACTAGTTGCTCGTTATCCGATATATGCTTCGTACGGGGAAGACACTGTACCAGCCCCATGCCTCGCATGTGATCATCTGATACTGGACAGAAATACGCAATACTACGTATACTACGCCTGATACAGATCCTTTATTCCTGTAAGGATATTTCCGGAGAATTGGGTAGGCATGGCGCTTTGCTAGAGGCCAACCTTGTCTTGTAAATCGGTATAAACGTAGTACGAGGTACTTACGTGTTCGGATAGTTCGACGACCGAATTTACTGCCAACATATCCGGGGATCTCATGGATCGCTTCCCAAAGATTCACCGATGACGTATGACTCACACTTTTATTAATCTGGGATTAATTATATGAGAGAGAAAATTAATCATGGATTAATTGGGGAGATATTTTATCTGGGAAAAATATCAATTAAAGAGAGATAACGATTAATTTGGAATGAATCGGTAAACTAATATATTCGATATATTAAACGAAATTATATTTCGACACAGAATTAAAATTAGATTTTAATTCGGGCGAACGAATTAATTTAGAATTAATTCATTAGCGATGTGAATAGTGATTTTGCTAGGCATAATCATTTAATTACGACGCAACGGAAAATTCGTTAATTTGGAATTAGCGAACTCGAGCCCGAGATTATTTGCGAGCGCATTCGCATTTCTCTCTCATTTTCTCACGCCCAAAAGGGCTGTACATTTTTGGTTTCTGGTTCACCAAAAACCGTGAAAGGGAAGCACAAGTGCTTGAGATTTGTGGCAAATTTCAAGAGAGCTAGCACTCCGAGAGACATGCGAAGGTGATAGGGAAGTCCACCCATGAGCCGGTAATCGTTCGACGAAGCTTGGAGCTTGTTTGAGGACCTCCAAAGGCCGAAACCAGTGAGCTCAAAACTGAACTGCAGAACCAGTCCACTGCCGAGCAAGATCAATTTTTGTTGCCTCCGCGTCGCTCAACCGCTCGATGTAAGTATTCCGCGACTTCCTCGATTGTTATTCACAAATGTTCATGCTTGATTTATGATCCTTGGGACCCTTAGAATCTCCAACATATATCACCTTCTCTGATCTTGGTGGGACGCACCTTCTTGTTGAACACCATGGCCAACCTTTTCTAGTATAGCTGCATGTGGTATAAGGACTTCATCATTTTCTCATCCATGAGTGCTAGCTGTTCGAACCTCTGCGGGGCCCATTCCTGCTCAGGCAATCCCGAATCTGCTAGTACTCGCATTGACTATATCTTTATTTCCACTGGTAACACTGCCTTCATCCCGTAAACCAAGGCATAAGGTGTGGCTCCCGTTGTCATTCTCACCGAAGTTCTATACCCTCACAGGACATACAGCAGTTTGTCAGCCCGATCTTTATAACTTTATGTCATCTTGGCTAGTATTTTCTTTATGGTTTTATTGGCCGCCTCCACCGCCGCGTTAGCCTGTGGCCTATAAGGTGATGATATGTGATGCCCTATCCCGTACTTCTGCAACATCGCCTTTGCTTCTCCCTGAAATTGGACTCCATTGTCTGCCACTATGTGATGTGGTATTCCATATCGACATACTATGTTAAAGGCTATGAACTTGGCCATCTGCTTTGACGTAACATTACGGAATGACTCGGCTTCCACAAATTTTGAAAAATAGTCTACCGCCACTACTATGAAGCGGTGTCCATTTGATGTATGTGGCTTGATTTCTCCAATCATGTCAATACCCCACGCTGAGAAAGGTGATGGTTCTGATAGTTGGTAGATGGTTCAAGTTACCGTGTGCCTAGCAATCGCGACAGTGTTTCACTAGCTTTGCGCATTTAGCTTCCATGGTTGACCAGTAAAATCCCTGCCTCACTATCTTGCGAGACAAATTCAATTCATTCATTGCGGTCCAAATACTCCAGCGTGCACCTCTTCCATCACCTTCTGAGCCTATTCTTTTCTTAAACATTTCAGCTGGATGCCATTGGCTTGTCTCTTGTACAGTTCCCCTCTTAAACTCACATATTGGGAAGCCAATTTCTGAATGGCTATTATGTCTTTCTTGCCGGCTCCTTTCGGGAATTCTCCACGTTCTATATACAGAATGTCGTAGTACTACGGCTTGCCATCGTCGACTTCTACTTCTAAGATTCTCTCTATCTCATAACTGGGTCTACTAGCTGTTGTCAGTACAAGAGGTCTCATTACCAGTTTTTAGGGGTTTTCCCAAGTTGTAGCTAGGGTGGCTAGTGCATCCACCATTTGATTCTCTTCTCGTGGCAAGTGCTGGAACTTACAGTTGGGGATAGCCGGTGTCAACTTCATGAGAAGAAGTAGGTAGGGTTTCAACCGGTCTTCCTTCAATTCCCATTCCCCTCGCATCTGTCGAACTACCAACATCGAGTCTCCATAAACTTCCACGTCCTTAGCTCTTAGGGCTATTAGTACTTTCAGTCCAAAGATATATGCTTCATATTCGGCCATGTTGTTGGTTACTCCGAACGTCAACCTTTTAGCCATAGGCAGGGTTTCTCCTTCGAGGGTTACTATCATAATTCCTATTCCAGCTCCTTTGTAATTCACCGCTCCGTCGAAATGTATTTTCCACCCTTGGACCGTTATGGCTTGAACCACCTCGTCTGGGAATTCGAACTTATACTGATCTCCTTCTATGGGTTCTAATGCCAAGAATTCCACTACGGCTCTCCCTTTGACTACCTTAGAGGTGAGGTATTCTATATCAAACTTCTTCAGTAGCACCAACCATCTTCCCAACTTCCCCACTAGGGAAGGTGCTGACTGTAAATACTTTAGAGGATTCTCCTTTGCTACCACTTGTATCTTATAGGATTGGAAGTAATGACGTAACTTTCGGGAAGCTCATATCACCGCCAAACATATCTTTTCCACTTCTTGATAGCGGGCTTCATACGGAAGCATCTTCTTCCTGAGGTAATAGACTGCATGTTCCACCCCTATCTCATCTCCCTATACCATCATCACCCCCAGCGCTTTGGGTTATATGGCCAATACAATACCAAGGGTTTGCCCGGCATTGTGGGTTTCAAAACGGGCGGTTTAACCAAATTTTCTTTGATTTTGTCAAAAGCTTCTTGACATTGCCCATTCCACTCCACAGGCTGGTCCTTCCTCAATAGCTTAAAGATGGGTTCACATACTAGTGTTAGCTTGGCAATGAATCGACTGATATACTGGATTTTCTCGAGAAAAGCTCTAACTTACTTTTCGGTTTTCGGTGCGGGCATCTCGGTAATTACCTTGATCTTTTCAGGGTCCACTTCTATTTCTCCCACTCCTACCGTAGGTCCTAACAACTTTCCTGACGTTACCGCAAACACACACTTCTTGGGATTCAGTCGAAGGTTGTACTTGTTGACTCTTTGAAGGAAATTCTCTAGTGCTTCATTATGTCCAGCCCTCGTCTCCGACTTGACCATCATGTCATCCACATATACCTCAATCTCCTTATGTATCAAGTCATGGAATAATATAGTGGCCATTCGTTGATAGGTGGATCCTGTATTCTTAAGTCCAAACGACATCACCTTGTAACAATATGTACCCCACTTAGTGACGAAGGCAGTCTTATGTTTGTCTTCTTCGGCCATGAGGACCTGATTATATCCTGAGAATCCATCCGTGAACGAGTACATTGTAGATAAAGCTGCGCTATCATCCAACACGTCTATATAAGGTAGGGGAAAATCATCCTTTGGGCAAGCTTTATTGAGGTCCCTATAATCCAAACACATTCTGACCTTTCCATCCTTCTTCGGTACCGGCACAATATTGGCTAACCACTCGGGGTAATTTACCACCTCTAAGAACCCCACATCTATCTACTTCTTGACTTCTTCCCTAACCTTTTCGGCCCACTCTGGCCTCATTCTTCGGAGCTTCTGTTTTACTGGTCTCATGTTTGGATAAGTCGGTATCATGTGCTGGGCAATACTTCTGTCCACTTCTGGCATGTCTTTATAGGACCAGGCGAATACTTTTGCATATTTTATTAATATTCTCTATAATTCTTTCCGCTCCGCAGAGGTAACCTCGTTTGCAATTAAAATTTCCTTAGGGTTTTCACATGTACCAAGACTAAATGCATTTGTCTTTGTTGAATCAATGTCAAATGTGCTCATGTCATGTATGTTATAATGTAGACTAACTGGAAAAGACTCGAACAAGTAAGCAAAATAATTGTCTTTATTATTAATAAATGCAGGATTACAATCAAATAAGTCAGTAAAATAAACATCTTCATCATCTGCAGCCTTGTCTTCTTCTGTCTTCTTGCTTTCCTCAGCGTCAGATTCTCCAACTCCAGCAGCTCTTCTTCCCATTTATCTTCCTCTTTTGCAACTCCCTCTGCCTGTGGTTCCTTGCCCATCACAGCCTTGAAGATCTCAAATCCTGGTACTATGTTCCCATTGACTTCTATGGGTTCAGGCTCTTCTTGATATCATGTGGCTTTCAAAAAGTATTCCATCAGCTTCATCCATTTCTTCTTGGTCTTCGACTAGTTTCCATCAGATTCATACCCCAAGCCTCTCTTAGTGGTCTGTCCCTTGAAATCTGGCAGTGCTCATCTAGCACTCAAACCCGTCTGGCTCATATTTCATTTTTTCCATGATTTTAGCCACTTTAGGGTCCACCCATTCTCCGAAGTTCGCCGCCACTTAGAACCTTGTGAAAGGCTGTATGTCTAAAGCAGCCACAACATTGTCTACTTCAGCCCTGATGGTGACGACTTCCTCTCCATACGGGAACTTAATAACCTGGTGCAAAGTGGATGGCACGCCCCCAAGTTTATGAAACCATGGCCTCCCTAATAACAGAGCAAATATAGCTGGGATATCAAGCACTATGAACTCCACCTCGTCTTCTATCAGGCCCACTCTGACTACTGTGACAAAAGTACCTTTAACTCTCTGTTTGCTATCGTTATAGGCTTTGATAGTCATGCTGGAGGGGTTTAAATCTGTTGTCTGTATACCCAACCTTGACAGAATCTTCAAAGGGCACACATTGATAGATAATCCATCGTCTACCATCACACAAGATGTCTTCTTCCCTTTTACTTCTGCTTTAATGAATAGCGGCTTGTTGTGATTCCTCAATTCCATCGGGAGCTCTTCTTCAGAGAATGTTATCATCTGCATACTCTCTTTCTGTACTGATCCTATGAACATTGTCAAGTTTCCATCTTCAGGTACCATTATCTTACTTAGATCTTCTACCATGGCACGCATGTGCTCTTGAGAGGCGTATAATAACTCCTATATGCTCACTTTTGCTCGTGTCTTCTTCAATTGATGCAACACAGTATCCCCTTTGGTGTTGTCCGTATTCTCCGTCACCTCTTGACCTTTTGTTAGCACTTCTTTGCCTTTCTCCATTTCATCATTGTAAAAACGTCCACTGTGAGTCATTCCTTTTACCTCCTCTTCGTCACTGCTCGAGAAGTTTTCCCAAAAATCTCTCCCCTATTCTATTTCATCTTCACTGCTGTTATCCCATATCCCCATGCAAGAAGCTTGGTGGTTGAGAGTTTGGAGGACAAAGCTTTCAGGCAAGCCGAAGTTGATCATGTAGAGGTGTGGTGGAACAGAGTGATAGTTGGGTAGATGGTTTCTGTGTGTACTTGGTTGTTCTTTTTCCGAGTCGGGTATTTTATTGGTGTCAATGAGGTCTTGGATCACATGCCTGAGGCGGGCGCAATTTTCAATGTCGTGGCCTTTTTGCTGATGGTAGTGACAGTATAGGTTTAGGTTGAGGTGGGGTAGCACATGGTTTGGAAGTGGTCTAGGTTCTAAAGGTTTTATGAGTCATTGCCTCTTCAGCTTTTCAAACACCTTTGACAAAGGTCTACCAAGATTGGAGAATCGCCTGTTTCTACTAGCGGTGACCTCCGAATGAGCGGGCTCGGTCCCTGAAGGCCCCCCAATGGTCCTTCTATTCTGGTTGTAAAACTTTCGGTTTTCGGCTTCTTCTTCCTCGATATCCATGATAGTTTCTCTTAACTGTCGAAAGTCATTAATCATGGAGGCCATCCTTCTCATCTTGTTATAAATGGAGGGCTTGGTGCCCTTAATGATCATCTTAATCTGGTCTTTCTCCGAGGGTCGTGTCTACATCTTAAAGAGTTGGCCTCTCTAGCGATCCACATAATCTTTGAAACTCTCTTATAGCTTCTGATTGGTGTTCTCTAGGTCACGAAGTGACAAGTCAATCTCCAGGTCTGTGACATATTGGTTCGGAAAGGCCTCTACTAATGCCCTCTAGTCATTCCTGACCTTTCTCTTCATGCCATGATACCATACTACAGGCGCCCCTTCTAGTGACATCCTAAACATCTTCTGCACCTGGCGCTTTGACAAACCCACTGAACTCATCACTGAAACATATTGTCAGAGATAGACCCGAATATCTCCATTCCTGTTGAACTTGGCCATGTCAAGCATCTTGAATTGGGGAGGCAATTGTTCTTCAGAAGTCATTGCATCATAGTCTAACAGATCCTCGTGTTTTCCCTTTATTTTGCGGGTTACTGACTATACTTGTGCTCTGAGTTTCTGTAACTCTTCATGAGGCCCGGCTATCCTTCTTGGGCATACTCAGTGACATGATCCAGGCAGACAACAAACCAAATGACGCATTACAAGTACCAGAAGGGCCAATTACGAGGCAGTAGGACCAAAAGACTCAGAGAAGCAATGGCGGGATTAGTTCAGAGTTTTATGGCCAGCTGCAACCAACAAATAGAGGCGCATGTGGGCTTCGATGGAAAGGGCCCAAAGCCATTTCACTTGGCCCAAATCAGTTTAGAATAAAGCTTTTTAGGCTTTTAAAGACTTAAAGACTTGATATTTGTGTAATTTCGTTTTTAGGGGCATTATTGTCTTTTTGCCTTTAGGGTTTCTTTTGTAACACTATTTAAACTTACTTTTTTTCTTCATTTGAAGGCAACCAACGAATTTGTAAACTCAAAAGCTTAAAGCTTTGGCTATGGCCGAATTATTGTAAGGGAGGGATTCCCCTTTTCAAGTTTGAATCGACTTATCTAAGTTTTGGCAAACTTAGTGGCGTCTCCATTGCTAGCAAAACACTACAAGGATTCATCTTAAAGGTTCTCAAGGGCAAGTTCTTTGTGGGTCTTCTTTGTGGCCTTGGAAGGGTTTTGTTTCTACAAAAAATATTCGCGGTTCTTGGGGTTCTGTCCGTTGCTTGGGGTTTGCTTGGATTTCGAATCCAAGTGGGTTTCTTGTCATTTGGTATCTAGAGCTCAGGGTTCCAAGGTCTGATTTTCCTATCTTTTCTTTTGTTTGATTCTGTTTTTTATTTTCGTTCTTGGTTATTTTCGTTTCAGTTCTTGTTGGATCTTGTTTCTGTTTTCATTTTGTTTATTTTTCTGGATCTGGTTTTTGTTGTGAAGTATATTCTGGATCTGGTTTTGTTGTGAAGCATTTTCTGGATCTGGTTCTATTGTGTTCTGCATATCAGTTCATCTTTTTCCAGTTCTGGGCTTCTGTTCTGTTCTTCCTATCAGTTCGTCATAGTCATTTTGTTCTTAGCATATGTTTAAGAAATAAGCATGTTCTTTGGCGGCTGTGTGTTTTGTTTCTAAAACCCTAGTGCAGTGTGAAAACTAAGTGAAGTCTGAAATCAGACCTAAAATCAGACTCTGAGTTCAGACCCTGAAACTTAGCCTCTGAAATCAGACCCAGACCAGTAACCTCTGAAATCAGACCCAGACCAATAGCCTCTGAAATCAGACCCTAACCAGTAACCTCTGAAAATTAGCCTCTGTATTCATAACCTGAAATCAGACCCTTATTCGACTCTGAAATCAGACACTGACCAGCAACCTCTGAATTCAGACCCTGGATTCAGACCCTCATCAGACTCTGAAATCAGGCTTTGAAAACCAGCCTCTGAAATCAGAACCCAAATCAACCTCTGAAATCAGTACCACATTTAGCATCTGACGTTAAAAAAAAAAAAGGGACTTGAGCGATAGTGATCACTTGAGCAGAAAAAAAAAAAAATTTGGTTGAACCTAGTTTGTTCCATATTATCATTTAGGTGCCCGTGGAGGGTATTCCATCAAAATTTCTATAGCGGTGCCAAATTTTCTCCCGAAATTGCATACGACCGTGAATTTGCATGCTTATTTTTTTCTTCCATTGTGCTAATTGTTCACTTCTTTATTACAAATCTCTAGTTTAAGTATTATTGATTGAGTCTTCGTCTTGCTATTCCTGTTCACATTTCGTTTCCCCCTGCCCTATAATATATTATTGGGTTCATTGTGTTCCATGCTAGCTTGAGGACTACGCTTGGTTTTGTATTCTTGGATTGAGTGTGATTCATATTTGAATTGAGGAAGAACTCAAGAGTGGTAAAAGGCAGTGATTGTGAGCACAGTATCGGGTAAAAGCCAATAGAGTGCAAACACGAGTTGAGTGATATCATTCGAGTGTAAACACGTGAGATTGTGAGGATTTACATATTTGCTTTACTTTCTTGTTATTTCTAATCTGTTTGTTTAGTGTTGAGATGGCAGGTCTAACTATTGATGAAAAGCTTGAGGCTTTGGATAGAAAATTTACAGATATGATGGAGAACATGAATACTGCTTTGAGAGATTGTCCAGAGTGTAGAGAGTATTCAAACTGGTAGCGGTCCCAGAGTACCACCACCTCAGAATGTACCACCACCTCACAATGTGCCACCTCGCCGAGTACCACCACAGTATGTACCACCAGATGAAGAGGAAGCTGAAAATGAGTTTGATGATCCTGATGGTTTTGATGATGTGGAGGAGAGATTTCAGCCTAGGCATGATAGGAGGCCTAATATGAGGTTTGATAGGAGGAATGATAGGAGGGATAGACAGTTTGATGATAGAGGTGCATTTGATGCCAGAAGAGAGGATTATGATCGGAGAGGATATGGTAGGCGAAGAGATGTTGATGGTGATCTAGGTAGCATCAAGATCAAGATACCAACATTCCACGGCAAGAATGATCCTGAAGCTTATTTAGAATGGGAAAAGAAAAAATAGAATTGATTTTCAGTTGTCATCACTACTCAGACGAGAAGAAGATCAATCTGGCAGCAATTGAGTTTACCGATTATGCTATGATTTGGTGGGATCAGATTCTCTCTACACGGAGGAGAAATTATGAGAGACCGGTTCAGACATGGGCAGAACTTAGAGGTCTCATGAGAAAGAGATTTATACCCAGCCATTACTACAGGGAGTTGTATCAGAAACTACAACATCTGTATCAGGGGACCAAAAGTGTTGAGGACTATTACACAGAGATGGAAGTTGCCATGATCAGGGCAAATGTAGTTGAGGATGCAGAAGCTACTATGGCACGGTTTCTAGGGGGCTTGAATAGAGAGATTGCAAACATGGTGGAGTTGCATCATTATGTTGATTTGGAGGATATGCTTCTCATGGCTATCAAGGTAGAAAGGCAACTCAAGAAAAGGTCAACATCCAGATTTGGTACTCAGGCTACTTCTGCATGGAAGGGAAAATGGGTTCCAAATGAGAAGCGAGATGGAGGCTTTGACAAGCCTAGAGGCGAGTTCAGTGGAGGCTTTAATAAGCCTAGGGCCGAACCTAGTGCCAAGGGTAAAGAAGCTGCAGAACCGAGCAAAACTAGACCAAAACCTGAGGGTGCAGCTGCTAGAACTAAGGATGTCAAGTGTTTCAAGTGTTGGGCATGGGACACTATGCTTCACAATGTCCCAATATGCGTACCTTAGTGATTGATAAAAAGAGTGGAGAGGTGTACTCTACTGATAGTGAGGTCGAGGAGGAGATGCCAGAGTTGGAGGATGCTAGTGACCATGAGGGAGCTGCATATCCGCTGGATAACTTATCCTTAGTTGTCAAGCGTGCTTTGAGTGCTCATGTTGTAGAGGATGAGAGTGTGCAGCAGAGAGAGAACATATTCCATACTAGGTGCCGTGTGAATGGCAAGGGATGTAGTATGATCATAGATGGGGGCAGTTGTACTAATGTTGCTAGCACGGCTTTGATTGAGCGATTGGGGTTGAGTTGCTTGAGACACCCGAAGCCTTACAAGTTGCAGTGGTTAAATGATTGTGGGGGGAAATAAGTGTGACAAAGCAGGTATTTTGAGCTTTACCATTGGGCCATACACAGATGATGTCCTATGTGATGTGATACCGATGCATGCTGGGCATATTCTTTTGGGCAGGCCGTGGCAGTTTGATAAGAAGGTTATTCATGATGGGTTCAAGAACAAGTACTCTTTCAGCATAAGGGAAAACCCATTACATTATACCCACTTACACCTACACAAGTCCATGAAGATCAGGTTAAGTTGCAACTTGAGCGTGACAAAGAGAGAGCGAAGGGAAACACCACCTTGGGTGAGACTAGTGAGAGTGATGTATCTGGTGAGAAAAATAAGGCCAGGGCCGTGGGAGTTCCCAAGGGAAGTGTGAGTGAACGTGAGAGGGGAAACAAAAGGGAGAGTTAAAAAGAGTTTCTATGGTGGGTGAGGGTGAAGAGAGAAAGCATTCAAGGCTAGCAAGCTCATGCTATTGTTAGTCTACAAGGAGCCTCATATTTATTTTACTAACTCTGACCATTTGCTTCCTGTGTCTATCTCATCTCTTTTGCAGGATTACAGTGACGTACTGACAGATGACATACCTAGTGGGCTTCCACCCATTAGAGGTATTGAGCACCAGATAGACTTCATACCTGGAGCAGTCATTCCTAACAGACCGGCTTATAGGAGTAATCCCGATAAGACAAATGAGCTACAAAGGCAAGTACGAGAGTTGATGGACAAGGGGTATGTAAGGGAAAGCATGAGTCCTTGTGCAGTACCAGTGCTTCTAGTTCCTAAGAAAGATGGGACGTGGCGTATGTGCGTTGACTGTCGAGCTATCAACAATATTACGGTAAAGTATCGTCACCCCATTCCTAGACTAGATGACATGTTGGATGAATTGCATGGTTCCAAAATTTTTAGTAAGATTGATTTGAAGAGTGGATACCATCAAATTCGCATGAGAGAAGGAGATGAGTGGAAAACTGCATTTAAGACTAAGTATGGCTTGTATGAATGGTTAGTTATGCCATTTGGTCTTTCAAACGCACCTAGCACATTTATGAGATTGATGAATCATGTTATGCGTGCATTTTTAGGTAAGTTTGTTGTGGTTTATTTTGATGACATCTTAGTTTACAGTAAAACAGTAGATGAGCATGTGATGCATTTGAAGCATGTACTTGATGTTTTACGAAAAGAACAATTGTATGCTAACTCTGACAAATGCACATTTTGCATGGATAGAATTTTTTTCTTGGCTTTGTTGTGAGTGCAGATGGCATCGAGGTAGATGTGGAGAAGGTAAAGGCAATTCAGGAATGGCCTACGCCAACTACAGTGACAGAAGTCCGAAGCTTTCATGGGTTAGCGAGCTTCTATAGGAGATTTGTCAAGGACTTCAGTAGCATTGCCGCGCCATTGACTGAGGTAGTAGAAGAAGACAGTTGGTTTTCAATGGGGCGAGGCGCAAGAGCGAGCATTCCAGGATCTTAAAGCGAAGTTATGCAGTGCACCCATTTTAGCACTACCCAACTTCGAGAAGACATTTGAGATTGAGTGTGACGCATCAGGGTTAGGTATTGGAGCAGTTCTCATGCAAGAAAAGCGGCCAATAGCCTATTTTAGTGAGAAGCTGAATGGAGCAGCTTTGAGGTACCCCACGTATGACAAAGAGTTATATGCGCTTGTGAGAGCACTTGAGACATGGCAGCACTACTTGTGGCCTAAAGAGTTCGTGATCCACACCGACCATGAATCATTAAAACACTTGAAGGGTCAAGGTAAGCTGAATAAGCGACACGCAAAATGGATGGAATTCGTTGAGTCATTTCCATATGTTATACGCTACAAGCAAGGTAAAGAAAACATAGTGGCTGATGCATTATCTCGCAGGTATGTTTTACTTACTTCAATGCATGCACGGATGTTGGGATTTGATTTGATTAAAGGAATTATATGAGTGTGATTCTGATTTTGGTGAGATTTATGCTACTTGTGCAAAGTCATCTTTTGGAAATTTTTACATTCATGACGGATTCTTATTTAAAGCGAACAGGTTGTGTGTTCCTGCTTGTAGTATGCGTGAGTTGCTTGTGAAAGAAGCGCATGGGGGAGGTTTGATGGGGCATTTTGGGATTACTAAGACTTTAGCTATTTTACATGAGCACTTTTATTGGCCTAAAATGAAACGTGATGTTGAGCGTATTTGTGATAAGTGTCTAACATGTAAGCATGCTAAATCTAAATTAATGCCACATGGTTTGTATACTCCTTTGCCTGTACCTAGTGAACCCTGGGTTGATATATCGATGGATTTTGTGTTAGGTTTGCCTAGGACAAAGAGGGGTAGAGATTCAATCTTTGTTGTAGTTGATAGGTTTAGTAAAATGGCTCATTTCATTGCATGTCATAAAACCGATGATGCTACAAACATTGCAGATTTATTTTTCAGAGACATAATGCGACTCCATGGTATACCTAGGAGTATTGTATCTGATAGAGATGTTAAGTTCCTTAGCCATTTTTGGAAGGTGTTGTGGGCTAAACTAGGCACCAAACTATTGTATTCTACCACATGTCATCCACAGACTGACGGACAAACAGAGGTAGTTAATAGGACTTTATCTCATTATTGCGCACTATAGTTGGCAAGAATTTGAAGAGTTGGGAAGATTGTTTGCCATTTATTGAGTTTGCATATAATCGTAGCATTCATTCTTCTACTTCATTTTCACCTTTTGAAATTGTTTATGGTTTTCAGCCACTAACTCCATTGGATTTGTTACCTTTGCCTGTTGATGAGCACGCGGGGCTCGATGGAAAAAGGAAGGCCGATTTGGTGAAGCACATACATGAGAAAGCAAGAGAGCAAATACAACGAAAGAATGAGCAATATGCTTCTCATGCTAATAAGGGAAGAAAGCGTGTGGTATTTCAGCCTGGAGATTGGGTTTGGGTACACATGCGCAAGGAGAGATTTCCTGAACAACGTAAATCTAAGCTACAACCGAGAGGGGATGGTCCATTTCAAGTTTTGGAACGGATTAATGACAATGCATACAAGCTGGATTTACAAGGTAAGTATAATGTGTCTGCTACATTTAATGTTTCTGACTTAACTCCTTTTGATGCAGGTACAGATTCGAGGTCGAATCCTTTTCAAGAGGGAGGGGATGACATGATCCAGGCAGACAACAAACCAAATGACGCATTACAAGTACCAGAAGGGCCAATTACGAGGCATAGGACCAAAAGACTCAGAGAAGCAATGGCGGGATTAGTTCAGAGTTTTATGGCCAGCTGCAACCAACAAATAGAGGCGCATGTGGGCTTCGATGGAAAGGGCCCAAAGCCATTTCACTTGGCCCAAATCAGTTTAGAATAAAGCTTTTTAGGCTTTTAAAGACTTAAAGACTTGATATTTGTGTAATTTCGTTTTTAGGGGCATTATTGTCTTTTTGCCTTTAGGGTTTCTTTTGTAACACTATTTAAACTTACTTTCTTCTTCATTTGAAGGCAACCAACGAATTTGTAAACTCAAAAGCTTAAAGCTTTGGCTATGGCCGAATTATTGTAAGGGAGGGATTCCCCTTTTCAAGTTTGAATCGACTTATCTAAGTTTTGGCAAACTTAGTGGCGTCTCCATTGCTAGCAAAACACTACAAGGATTCATCTTAAAGGTTCTCAAGGGCAAGTTCTTTGTGGGTCTTCTTTGTGGCCTTGGAAGGGTTTTGTTTCTACAAAAATCATATTCGCGGTTCTTGGGGTTCTGTCTGTTGCTTGGGGTTTGCTTGGATTTCGAATCCAAGTGGGTTTCTTGTCACTCAGCCATGTCATCATCAAAAACAAGGATTTCTTCACTCACCCTTATCGAGCGGTCCTCACACCTTCCATTCTCATTGTTTTTTGTTCCCACTGTGCGGGGTATGGTAAAACTAGCCATATCATTGTTCAAAGTTTGTAGTTGCTCGGTAATTTTGGTCATGTTGGTCTCCAATTGATCCATGCGGGAACCTTCACTGTCTGACGCACTCATGCTTGCTAACCTCTTCTTAACAAGTCTTCCATATTCTCTAACCCAACGGATATTTATGATGGCTGTTAAGACAAAGAAGTTAGCATGATACGTGTATGCATGCGATGCATGAGATACATGAGGTTATCAAAAAATCATATATCCTTCCGACCTTATTCCTCCCACACTCGTGGTAAGTCCATTTTTGTCCTAAGTATGGCTTATTTTATGCACCAATGTGGGGTGCACAAAATCGTTCTCTCCTACGCTACAAGGGTGAACCTTGGCTACCTCAGTCCCTTTCCATCGGTAAAAGAACCGCCCATTTACAATATTGACTAAGCCTATTATGGGGATCGTTTCATTTTCTAGAAATGATGAATTGGGCCTTCGGTAATCACAGTTATGGGGATTGACTTGGAGATATCCAAAAGTATACAAATATGCCATAACATGGCGTACCCTTCCTGGATGAAAGCCAGTGCGGATATCAGACTCATGCATTTGGCATATTAGGATCATGTTTGGACCTTCTAAGCCCATCAAGGTTTTCATACAAGTTGGCCCGTTATCATTTTAAAGCGTACAATCAGATTATCGCGAGGTGCAAACTTGTCCCAGTTGAAAAGGCCCAACAGGTTTACACTTTTGCGATAAGGTGGCTAAACAACTTCAAATGATAGTGGGCCCAAACACAAGGTGGCCTATCATCATTTTGAAAACTTTTGGCCCAACCATCATAAGATATAAACTCGTCCCCGTTTAAGTGGCCCAACAAGTTCATATCCTATGACGAGAGGTCAAAATGGATCTAAATGATAATGGTCCCAAACATAAGCATATGGGCAGCTTCTATAGGACATATAACTATGGTTCATATGTGGGCTTATAAGGGTATGGATAAAGGCTCCCGTGGGCGAATGGTTGCTCACAACTAGGTCTCCTCACTCAAGGGTTTGAGCGACCAAGTGAGCGCACCTTTTTTATACCATAGGGTACGTGCCAACGAGTGATGGTCAGCACATAACGATCCACCGCCTTGAGTGAAAACGACTTCACGATACATGACGCCATCGGGTTAAAAGGTTATGCAAAATATATGAGACTTGGGTAACCAAAACCAAAGCCACAGATACTACAAGGCATTATTTCGGGGCCGATTCTCTATCCCTAGTGGAGTCGCCATATGTAGGAGTGAAGCAGGGTTTACCGCTATGCCTATGATGTTCGACGACCATGACACTGTTGGGCTTACAACCCGTAGAGAGTACGGAGTAGCCCACGGGCGACTAAACCGGGGAATAAAGGAGTCGCAACCCAGTGTGAACTGGGAAAAGATTTAAGGCCGCACTCACCCCTCGCAAGGGAAGACCTCAAACTGTTAGGTTTGGAATGGTCCCTTCTTATGCCAGTATAATGGACGGGTTCAGACAATGGTATAGCTAAGTCTTATGCAGTTCTTTCAAGATAATTCAAATAAACAGACAAATTTGCACACTCGTAAACATGAACATAAATAAAAGCAAATTAAATTAAGAAATACAAGGTACGATAACACGAATTATAATAATCAAAAGCAAATAAAGCGTTAATAAATAGTAAACAAAAGAGGGGTTAATCATGCATATATGAGTATTTCCCGAGTGGTACGTGGAGTTGTATCCCAAGTACATACCGCATTACTATCCATTCGGATTCGGCTACAGAATTTACGTATGGGTTTCTATCCGATATACCACAAGAGATAATACCATACGTAAATCATTAATGCAATGTGAATAAAAAATAGACATGAAATAATATAATAACAAACAAATAAAATAAAGGAGAAATAATAATGATAAATAAATATGCAAAAAGATAAATAACAAACTAACTGTGAAATAATAAAATAACGGTAAAGAAATAAATAAAAAAGGATAAATAACGGATTGCCAAAAACGAAAACGTGACCAGAAACTTGGCCGTCTTTAATGCAGGACTTCGCATACCCGGCTGGACCTATTTAACATCCAGCCATGCATGCAGCGTCCGGAACTATAAAATAAATATGGTAAAAGATGCCCTCAGGTCTTACCTTTTAAGTTGCTTCTCGGAAATGCGTTAGGCCGTCGCTGGAAGGATTGAAGCTAGTTCGATGTTTGATGTTTCTGGTTCGCTGTTTCACTCGCTATTTTGCTATTTTCTGCTTGCTGTTTGCTATTTTTTGCTCACTATTTTTGGTTTTGGGCTGTTATTTTTGGTGATTTTGGGCTGCTATTTTGGGGTTGTTTTGCGGTTTTTTAGGGGGTGTTTTGGCTACTGTTTGTGCGGTTATTTCCAGTGTTTTGCTGGTTTTATGGCTGCTTGTTGTTCACTATTTTTATTATTATTTCACGGTGATTGAAGTGTTTTTGTTTCTTTGTGCTTCGATTTTTTGTTGGTTTGTGTTTGGTTGTTTGGTGTCTTGGCTTTGGGTGGTTTTTGGTTGGTTTGTTGTTATTTGTTTTTTGGGTGATGTTTTTGTTGTCCTAGGGTTCACGACTTTGTGTGCTGGTTTTTGTTTTGCTCAAGCCAGAAGAAGAGAAAGAGGTTTCAAAGGTTTTTTCTTTGATGATTCACGTCCAAAGGAGCCCTAAGGTTTTGTTGGTGATTGCCGTGGGTCATCCATTAATGTGATGATTTTGGTCCATTTTTATAATGATTTGGATGGATCACCAAAAAGGGAAACAAATCATGGAAAATTATTTTGGAATATAATCTTACAAATTTGGTGATGGAGATCCCAAATCTTTTAAATTGGAAAGTCTTGATGAGGGAATTTGAGCATGTGTTTTGCATGGATTTCAAATCTTTGCTAAATTGGAAAGCGATTTGAGGGGATTTTAGCATGTGTTTTACATGAGATTTTAGCTATTTGGGAAGGTTTAGGCGTGTATAGTGTCTTTTGGGCCTTGGGCGTGTGGTGTATGGGCTTTGTGTGGTGTTTGGCATGGGCATGGATTGTATGGGCTTTCATGGGTTGCAGGGGTTTTGGGCCGAGGATAAGGTTTGAAATAGAAACTGAATGAGCGAATCTGAGGCTGGCTAGTGAGTCTGAATCCAATAAGGTGCTAATTTTGGAGTTTTTTTCCTTTCGACATTCATTTCCCGGGACTTCCATAACTTTTCAGGTAGTGCGTCCATACAAGGCTCGTCATCGGGCTTATACAAAAATGCAGTGTCTATAGAGGCATTACGTATCGCCGTCCCCCAAGCCACTGAACTAGAACTGGGGGTGCGGATCTATGCTACCCTCCAAGTTCTGAAACTAGGATCTAGGGGCATCTGTCATCCCTAGTCCTGAACTAGGATCTGGGGGCGTTACGTATCGCCGTCCCCCCAGTCATCTACATGTGCACATGTTCTCTGTCCGTCAATTCCATGTCTGTACAAGTTACATACTGAGGTGGATTTTTCCCCATGCCTCGAAAATCATAAATCATATGTCTTTAAACATTTCTTTTCTCAAAACATACTAAGTAAAATATAACTGATAATAAAATTATCTATCGCCCTAAAAGCGAAAAATAAGTCTGATTTGAATAACAACATAGTAAAAGAAATCAACTTTTAAAGAAAATGTCCACTCACAGATTTTTGAATTTGGCTGGCACTGAATCCCCTCATCGAAGAAGATTGTGGTCCTTGTGGATAATCTATGACCGGAAACTTGATTAGTATATACGTTATAAGATGAACTTTGGAACTTAGCTAAGCTTATTAATACACTAATATGTTTTTATCTACAAGGCTTGTCGCGATACGAGTCAATTTTCCAGGATTCTGCCCCTTTCTTCTTCAATTCTAATTTACCCAATGCACAACCCTAACATTCCCATACTAAAAAAAAATAGAATAGTGTAGAAGTTTATGGAATTTACTAGAATGCCCTCAGGTACTATTCATCTGAATTTATGATCTACATTTTTAGCCCATTTCTAATTCGAATTTGGAAAAATATACAACACGAACATTGTAGATCTCGATCTAAGATTTTCGACGATATAAAATTCATAATAATTAGAGTTCATATGAGAAAGTTACGGTCCAAATACCATAGGCTGTCCAAAGTGGAATATCGTAGAATTTCGCATCGAAGTTTCGAAGAATTTACCGCTTATCCCCTAAGTCATTCCATGAATGTATAAATATATACACGGACATAATTTATATTACGTAACACTCGCTCCGCAGTGTAACAGTTCTACATTGCAACAATAGTAGAAACTACCGGTCGTTACAAATTTTCCCCCTTAAATGGGATTCGTCCTCGAATCCTCTTTAAACTTGGGTTATTATCATAGATCTTGGGATTTGTGGGTTTCTTATAAACTACCAACTTTAACTGACTATACATGCATCTTCTTTTCATCCACTGTATTATACCACTGTACACTAATTGTCTGTATGAACGCTTATCATGCATCATACCTTTGGCTATACTTGGATAAACTGCTTCAAAATTCATGGCTTCAGTGATTATCCCTCAAGTTCTTTACTAAAATGTACTTTCATGTTCTTGTTTCATATGATCTTAGCTGAGTATTCTTGGTTACCTCATTTCTGGACTTCTAATTGTGCTCAACATTTTCTATTTCCAAGGAAATCTCTTTCTCTATATCTTAAGTTATGCTAATTAATTATTTGAGTCGATCGAGTTCTTCTTGGTTGGTACTTTTGACTCTTACTAGAAGTACTGATGTCTCACAGTTAGGCTTCTTATGTTCCCTTTCCGGAGTCAAGAGGTTAACATGAGTGATCCTTGTCGTTACTAGCAATGTTTGCACTCAACATTTCCTTTGCCCCACTTGGTCAATTTGATCTTAATATTTTTTTCTCATATCTTGACTACTCAACTCTCTATATTCTCTTTGCCAAGCTTTAACTACTTATGAGCATCTCCTTTTAAATTCCAATATCTCTGCTTATCTATGGGGCCTAGGGTTTCCTAGCTTACTGATGTTGTTTATGGGTAGTTTCCTAGTGGTCCTCCTTAATTCGCTAAGGATCCAGGCTTAATTGTATGGCTAAAGTTCAAACTCTTTTCGTACTTTGCTTCCATTGTTATTATAAATCTGGTTATTTTTCCTCCACACCGACTCATTTTCCAAACCTGGTTATATGCTATGATACTCTCTCTTTATAGTTTACCATATTGTAGTAAATTTATTTTCTCGTTTGGTACTACACTACTGCCAAACCACCCATTCCTGTGGCTAAGGCTATCCCAAACTCGTGGTGGTTTGGTCAACTTAGACTAGGGTTGGGTACTCCATATAGATTACGTGAACTAAAACGTAATGGATCTTTGGTTTCTTTTCAATACTAAGAATCCTTAATGCTTACTTAATATTCTCTCTTACTATTATTGCACTCTCACAGTTTCACTTCGAAACCTTTTACCTGTTGGCCTTTTTTTGTCTTCTTTCGTGCTATGTTATGTGCCTGAAACTTCTGTGGTCTACATGTTTACCTCCTTATCTGAAACATATCACCTTTCACATGTTCCTAGTCATGTTTAACGTTCTTCCCCTACATCTTTGTCACTGTTTAACTGGTACTTCTTCTCTTCACTGCTTCGTCTAATTACTTTTCTTCTAGATCTATTATTTAGAGTTATTTTCTTTTCTATCATGTTCTAGTACTGCATCCAAGGTTTGATGTTTCGATCTCTTCCCACTAAGCATTCTTTTACTTCTGGGACTATCTTGAGGCAACCTTCAAGGTCCATCTCAGCTACTGTTGTCTAACGAGGGTTGGGATGGTGGAAACTTAGCATGAGGCCTTTCTACACTAAGGTACTACTGCTAAAGATTCCCTGGTTTGCTTTTTTTACTTCTGATTATTTCCAACCATCGAACACTCTACTCCTTCTGTGAAATTCCTTTGTAGTCATATTTTCTAAAAACTTTCTCGTGTCGCCTCTGCACTCCTTTCTATTTTGTGTCTGTTGTTAAACCTTCTAAAGTCATTACTTTCTTTTTCAAAGTGCTGCTATATTCTCTTTATTATTCCTCCTTAATAAGTTTACTCTGCTGCATCGATCTCTTTCTCATCGTAGTTCCTTAAACTCTTACATCTTTACTTTTCTAAAAATTCTACCAACTTCAATTGCTTAAGGCCTCTTCTACTGAATTTTTTTTTTGGTTTATGTATCACTCTTATCTAGTCATTCTTTCTCAATAACGTGAGACTCTTATAGTTGTTCACTATATTCCTGAGAGTTGATCTTCCTAGTGTCTTTGTATTTCTAAATCTTTACTTCTCTAAGGGTTCTTTATTTCAACGGTGGTTACCAAACTTAGCTCATCTTACTATGGCTTCGTACTATTCTATCTCATGCTTCTTATCTAGGTTTCATTGGACTCATCAATTTGGCTGTTTAGCCATCTCGTAAATTATCTATTCTGTCAATTGCTTGTCTTACTGATCCTTCTCCTTACTAGGCTTCTAAGTTTAGGAGTGAGGATATACATTCCATAGGAATCCGTGGATACGCATTCTGTTTAACACTTAAGCTTGGTGATGGTCTGGTTAGATATCTATATGCTTATTGGAATTGTGGTTTCTAGAAGAAAGGTTGTTACTTGTTCTGCAGGAACCTGGTCTACTGCTTCCATGTCTTGGGCCACACAACTATCATCAATTCTCTACACTATTATCTTCTCGTTATGTTAACTTTATACCTAAATATTCTGAATTTCCTTGTTACTTTTCGCATTCCTTTTAATTACTTCTGTATTCTAACCCTTGGTTATAAGTTATGCTGCCAATACTAATGGTGACTAATTCTCCTGATTACTTTCTAGATTTCGGCTCTCTACTCTTGCTATAAGCTTCAAGTCTCGACTTTGACACTCTATTCTATTGTCCACACTGATATTCTTGTTGCTCATAAATGGCTCTAACCCATCAGATCTATTCTTTATACTTCCACCGATTTCTATTGGCTTTAGGCTGACCTGTAGGACCTACTATTCTTGATCTATTCTGAGGACTTCCACTAATAGTGCAAGCCTCGTGCTGACCTGTCTAGATCTTTGGACTATATTAAATTCTTTCCTTTACTTCCTCAAAACTTCCTTATTCCTTTTTTGGGAAATCTGCCTTTCAAAGTCTTCCTTCTCTAAAAAAATGAACTTTTGTCAGGCTTTTTACGGTCACCTATATCTATGCTAATAGGAGCTAGGGCAAACATCTTATGTCTTGATAGGTTTCGGTATCCTTATTCTGGTACTTTGTGTCCTGATAGGGTCCATTTCTCATGTAAGGTAGGTATGAGGTAGGCTCTGTGTAGGCACTACATTTTTGCATATAAGTCCTGATGATGAGTCTCACATGGAGACACTACCTCTTTAAGTTGTGGAAGTCGCGGGAAACTGACGTCGGAAGGGAAGAGTCAGAAATTGACATCTTGTTGGATTTAATTCGTTTGATTAGCTGTGGGTTCGCTCGTTGGACCTCTGTTTTAAACTTATCCTTAGCCCAAAACCCCCGCAAGTCACACACCAAGCTCATACATCACCAAACCACACGCCAAGCCCACCAAAACAAACCAACCACACGCCCAAATCACCATAAGTCACGCCCATCACCTTCCACAATAAAAAAATCACACATTAAACACATGCTAAAATCAAGACAAATCACCTTCCCAAAATAAAAAGATTCAAATCAAATCTCATCAAACACTTTCCTAATTCAATTAATCATATCCCTAACCAAAAGAGAAGAAATAAAATCAAACTAAATCACATCCCTAATTAAATAAGATTTTTCCTTATAGCAAACTAATTAAAATATCCCCCTATAATTACACAATATTCTTTCCCTATTCACATAAGGTAAACCCCAACCATTGTCTATAAAAAGAAGCCTAAACCAAGCCTTAGAAACCCTAGTCCATTCACGCACATTAACACCCATTAACCCTCATATTGTCGAAAACAACAATTCCCCACGTAAACAGCCCCCTTCACGTAAAGCTCCCTTCAACAATTCCCCACGCTCACGTACCATTCAGCCTGCCTTCAACGCATAAAGCCCCTCACGCCACCTGCCTTCTTCATGCTAAAGCCCCCTTCAACAGTCAGCAATTCACGTAACAAACCTCTCACTCAGCCACTCACTTCACGCCATTAGCTTCAATTCACGCACCAAAACCCTCCATAAACTACCGTAAATCATCAACCCAAAACTTTCGCAAATCATCAACAAAACTGCCCTGAAAACACAGCCCCCTGACCACCGAAACCTGCACTGAAAACACAGCCCCTGACCACCGAAATTCTACCACAAACTGTCCAAAACACCAAAACTACACTGTCCAGTAAACTCGTAAACAGCAAGCCAAAACTGCCCAGTAAAACCCTCAAACCTTATGCCAAAACTGTCCATAATTACTGCAAAACAGTAAGCCAAAACCGTGACCAGAAACAGTCACAAAACAGAGTAAACCAGCAGCCCAAATAGTGAAACAGCGAAGGGAAAAACGTTGAACCAGTGAACCGGAGTAGTTGCGGAGCATCAACCCTTCCGACAACCGCGTAGCGCACTTCCGAGAGACGACTTAAGAGGTTAGACCTGAGGGCACACTTTTTATTTATCCTCTTTTATTTTTATTTATTTTCTTACTTTATTTTCCATGAGTATTGTGGATTGGTGTATGATATGACTTTCGGATGAATGGAATATGTGTTCTCTCTTGCGGTATATCGGATGGAAACCCAGACGTAAATTCCATAGCCGAATCCGAATGGACGGTAGTGCGGTCTGTATTTGGGAAACAACTCCACGTACCATTCGAGAGACACACATATTTCGTTTCATCCAACCTTGTGTTTGAGCATGATTTAGTCGTTAGTATGTTATTTATTTTTTAAGCATGATTTAGTCGTTAGTATGTTATTTATTTTTTTAAGCATGATTTAGTCGTTAGTATGTTATTTATTTTTAAGCATGATTTAGTCGTTAGTATGTTATTTCTTTATGCATGATTTCGTTATTTTCTTTCGCATTAGGAATTTAATTTACGTTTATGTTTAGGTCGTTATTTATTTTTTTCGTGTTTGATAATCCAATATGCTCATGAGATTATCGTGTGTTTGCCGTTATGATGACTTACTTTTAAAGCATGCAAACTTAGATATAAGATTTATTTTTATGAATGCAAACTTAGATATAGATTGTATGCGAACTTAGATGTAGGTTATTGTTGCATAGACTTGGTTAGATTATTGCACAAATCCATTCATTACAAGTGGCATAAGTAAGGGACCATTCCGAACCCAACGGTTTGAGGTCTTCCCCTGCGAGGGGTGAGTGCGGCCTTAAAACATTTTCCCAGTTCACATTGGGTGGCGACTCCATTTTATTTCTCCGGTTTAGTTCCCCCGCGGGCTACTCCGTACTCCCAACTATGCCGCGAGCCTAGAACAACGTCGCCGATTTTTGTGTCCTACACTCTGTCAGGACAACTTCCTTAACTAGTATAACTAGATGGTTGTAAAATAGACAGCTTAAGGTCTTGTTTCCCTCGGATTGCTTGGGGTTAAGGTAACTAATCGTTTATGTTTACGACCTTTATTTGCCTACTAATAGACGTGGTGACCGGCGTAAACACACACGTATAACGCAAGCGCACGTATCGTTCAAGTAGTATAAATATCGATCCCACGAGGATTTAATTCCTACTGTTGTTATTAATTATTGAATCTATTTATTTACAAATATCTAATTGAGGGTGAAGAGAATGATTGCTTGATTGATTTGGTTGATTGTAGTTTTAAAAATAAATAAATAAATAAAAAGACAAAAGAAAATACTAAGGAAAATAACAAAAGACACAAAGATCTAGGGTTGTGAATCATTCTAATATCTTTTAAAAGATGAAGTGATTATTTTATGTTTGTGTAATAAATCAGTTTACTAACCTGGAACACGAAATTATGCAAAAGCCTCTGTCGATGGTCAGACGCAAATACCCAGTTTAACCCAATTGAACCATATATCTATGTCAACCAAATTATCTGGATTCATTAAGTTTAAGTTCCAATTATGGCTACCCCCGCCCGACAGGTATATGTGTATCCTATAAGGAAATCTATTAAAGGGTTATCTACCCTCAAGGAAGATCGTGGGCTATTAAGTCTAAGGCTGAAACCTAAAATCCCTATGTCTAGTTCATTTTAGATTTACCACATCAATCTTATTGGAGATCAGACAACAAGAACCATTAAGCTTAAGACTTAATAAGTAAACCTTTAAATTACCCAAACTATAAAATAACCCCTTTATAAACCGGTGATATTAGAATTCATCACAACCCCAGATAACTAACACATAACTAGGGCTAGTAAAGACTTAAAAGTAAAAGACATAAAGTAAAAATGTTGAAAAGTAAATTTTGAAAAGTAAATGACGGAAAGTAAATGCTGAAATTAAATACTGAAAATTAAATGCTGAAAAGTAAATGCTGAAAGTAAATTACTGAAAAGTAAATGCTGAAAGTAAATTGCTGAAAGTAAATTGCTGAAAAGTAAATGCTAAAAGTAAATGCTGAAAGTAAATTGCTAAAAGTAAATTGCTGAAAGTAAATTGCTGAAAAGTAAATAATGTAAAAGTACAATAAAAGAAAATGCTGAGGTAAAATGATCCACTTTTATTACTTCTATTTTAGATATCTCCCTTAATATAATATATTAACTTTGCATGATAATTACCAACCAGCCATATAGGCGGTATCCAGATTAAGTCAAATTAATAATTAATTACCAACCGACTAATCAGGCGGTATCCAGTTTAGTCAGGTTAAAACCAATTTAAATAATTACCAACCGACCAATATGGCGGTATCCTCGTTAAGTCAGGTTTTAACTAGTTTATATATTATAATTAAGGGAGATTAATCTAAATATTAGTAATAAAAGTTTTACCTTTTACTCCAGCAAAGGGGAGTTACCTCCTCATTACTGAAAAGAAAACTGAAAATTAAAGAAAGAAAAGTATTGTGCGTAAAAGTAAATTGTGGAAAGTAAAAACTGAAAAGTAAGAAAAGAAAGTGCGAAAGCGGAAATTAATTACTGAAAGCTGTAAATAAACAAACAAGATACAATCTTCTTAGTATTCTTAAGGAATTCTTTAGAAGAATGTATGAATTTACAAATGAAATGGCTTGGTATTTATAGGTAAAATTTTACCTCCATCAAATCATCCACCAAATCCATTCTTAATTGCTCCACTAATTGCTCCACTAATTGCTCCACCAAATCCATTATTAATTGCTCCACTAATTGCTTATCATGTTTGGTGGTGATTTGATAATTTATTATTATTTATTAATTTATTTTTTTCTTTGAAAATGATTGAAAGAGACTTTAATAATTACACACAACATACTTCTGGATGGTTCATCAATTTCGGGCATGAAAGCTTCAGAATTCGAAATTATTGTCTCTTTCAAAGTTGTAGATATTTGCGTTTTCTTTAATCTGGAACTTGAATCAGCTCAATCCGATATCGGAGTAAAACATTATGCCCCAAATATGACAGATGCGCAAAACTGGAATTTCTGAAACTGCACTTCGTTAAAACGCCCTTTCAAGTTTCCAATCTCCAAAATTAATATGTCAAGTCCAATTTTTACCCTTATTTGACCCACATTTCGTCCTAAATGATTTCATTGTGTCCCAATATTATTTTATCTGCAAAATAAACTAAAACACATCAAAACGTTCATCAAACCCGAAAAACTAAATAAAATATTAAGTAAAATGGGCGGTAAATATTGATATATTTTCCGCTCATCACACCCCCAAACCTAACATTTTGCTAGTCCTCGAGCAAAACAACAAAATAAAATATTAGAAACAATTAAAATTAAACAAAGCCATTTTCGTAGGGATCACAGTTGCATTTAGCATATGCAACAAGCCTTTAAACCCCTAGGTGTCCATAGTGGACGAGTTATAGTCTCGTGAGGGCTTACAACAACGATACCCACAAACGTTTTACAAAAGTAAAAAGATAATAAAACTAATGCACACAAAAGTAAAAAGATAAGAGAAAAGAGAATAAAGAAGTTAGTGACTAAACAGATGAAACATCTAATCCAAGTCAATAGTTGTTTTGTTTCATTCTAAATTACCGAATAAGTAAATTCTCCGATTATTTTTACCATTCTCCATATACACAGTCGACAAAATATTAATCAACTCATTTTTGCCCAAAACAGTCACAAGTGCAGTTGATAAGAGAGTAATATTTTTGTCCTAAAGTTTTATCAGAATTCACATCTTTTTGCAGCAATGGAATAATTTTTCTGATTTTTCAGATTTTTTTCTTTCTTTGATTTTTGATTTTTTTATTTATATACAATATATTCCATCTATGTAGCGAGCTTTGGGCCGGTGGCTCCCAAACCAGTTGGCTTTAGGGCACCATGTGTTAAGACACCCCTACGGACTTAATTACTTGGACTTCAGATATATATATTTTTTGCAACATCCTTGATCCATGTAGCGAGCTTTGGGCCAGTGACTCCCAAACCAGTTGGCTTTAGGGCACTATGTGTTAAAACACCCTTATAGACTTAATAACTCGGATCTCAGATGTTTTTTTTTTTACTCCATTGCTTTTTTTGAGATGCTTCCTCCAATTAAACTAGAGCACTAAATATTACAAACTTTTCAATTTTAACTCATGTCCGTATGTTACTATGCATATTGATAATACCTGACAACTGAATATATGAAGATCCATTTTAGTCCGTATTATGGAGAATTCACAAATTAAATAATTCAAAAGGAAATAAACAAAAATTAACTTGTTTCAAAAATGGTTTGAGATACGTCTCAGGAGTGAAAACTCCTTACTCAGCTATCTCTTACCAATTTCACCTTTTTAGTCAAAATAAAAACACAAGAACGCAAAATATTTTTGTAATTTTTGAAAATTTTTCAATTTTTTTTGTATTTTCGAAAAAATTTGGACTAAAAATCTAATAAAAATAACACAAAATAAACAAGATACTAATCAACTATTCCTTCCCCCAAACCTAAATGAGACATTGTCCCCAATGTCTTAAATAGTAGAAGAGGAGTTAAGAAGGTCGTACCTGGTTAGCTAAAAATCTACAAAAAATTACTGATTAAGATCTATGTCCAATTTACGCTTCTTACCACGATCGCTATCTGACCAGTTCAACTTGGAAAGAATGGGGTCGATTTTTCGTTCAAAGGCTAGGATTTGGTCAATTAATTCTTCGGCCTTTGTCGCAGTCAGGAAAATATCTTGTACTGATTTGGTGACGAACTCATGTCTTTTGGCTTCCGTAAGAAATACAAACAGGAAATCAAAGAAATGCTCAATGTTAAGTAACCCAATGGGCTTCCGATGAATGTTTAAGTGTGCCCATGATGCTACGGTGAACATTTATTCAAACGTTCCAAGCCCACCTGGTAATGCAATAAACGCATCCGCAGTATTGATCATTTCATGGATTTGTTCAGACATGCCTGATACAATACGTTCATCTCCATTTGTTGGTCCAATTAATTGTTCGTCTGCCAAAGGTTTTGGAATGATTCCCAAAACATGACCGCCACATTCCTGAACGGCTTTTGAAATGCTTCCCATCATTCCAAGATTGTCACCGCCATATACTAGGTGCATATTTTTCTCTGATATGACTCTCCTCAATTCCTTTGCAGCCTTAATGAATTCTGGTTTAATACCAGAATTGGATCCACATAAAATACAAATTCGCTTGACTCGCTGCTGTGAAGTTTCTTCCATTTTCTTTCTCTTATTTGGATGTATATCTGGATGTATCGAAGAAAGAAATGTAGGGCTGAATTTATAAAACCTGAAAATGGGTGAGTAATATTAGCACTAGTACCTGCCAAATGACAATTATTAGATGAACGTTAAAATAAATCGTGAAAAATTTAAAAAGTTTAGATCTTGTCGGTGAAAATAAAGGAAATAAAAACAGAAAAGCAAATCAAAGCAATTATTAAGGCAACGGAATTGTGTACGCAATACGCCACTAGCTTAGTATAAATTCATAATGATGTGTCTCAAGAATTAATTCTTTAATCAGCCATCACAAATGAATTAGCTATATCCTTTGTGATTGCCAAACACCATTCCTTCTGTCTTAAAATGCTCCGTTTGTGCTTTTCCCTACAAAAATAACACACAAAATTAAGAACTCTACAACATGTATACACAAAATATGAAAACAGAAATTACAACAAATTGCATGGGTTGCCTCCCTGCTAGCGCTAATTTTTTCGTCTTCAGCCAGACGTGACTGAAATCCATCTGTCAAGGAGGTTTCAACATTGTTTTGGATGTCCGATTAAAGACAATCCCATGAGCGTTGCTTTTGAATGGTCTTTTCCAACGATAAGGTAGCAGAAACAATTTTGTCCCATTTAGTGTTTGTGCCACATTTTTTATCTTTGTTGCTGCAGTGATTCCTGAAAAGAAAGAAAGAAAATCAGGAGGTCTCGTATGGTGCTTGACTTGGAATGGAAGTTCCATTCTGTCAAGCTTCTGGGTGATATCTTTGATTTGTACTCCCCGATACAACGATGTTTCTCCTGAATGCTCTGGATTTTCAATTTGGTCTGACAGTTGCTCCTCCATTTGCTCTATTTCTTGCTCCATCTTTTCTTTACAGATGAATTTTAAAATTTCCGTATTCAATTCTTTATTCGTCATCTGTGAAATGTATGCTCCATAAGTATCTGCCTGAGGATGTAAAGATGTTTCTGACATTAGGTTTTCATCCTCTGATACGACTGAAATGGATGGTTCAGGTAGATCTTCATCAAACATCATGGAAAAGCATGCTCCAAGATCTTCATTTTGAGGATTGAAAGTTTGATCCTCCATTGTTGGTACAGTTGGTACAAATAGATCAGCTTCATCCTAGTCAGAGTCAGAATAATAAAAATCAAATGTAATGGAAAATATGATGTTTTTCGTACCATGAAGGATTTTGATAGCTCTGCCACCCTGGATTATAGTTGTACTCGCAATAATCTCTCGGGTGGTTACCATTACATATATCATATCTCCCAATTACGTTCTATTGAGCAAATGTAGTATTGCTTAGTTCTTGCATCCAGTGATAGTTGTTGGGTTGTACAACAGGCCTCAGAAAACCGGACTGTTGCTCCCAGATGTGGGGTGTATCTTCTTGTAAAGCACGTAATCTTTCAATATCCCAATAATGTTCCATTTTTCAATCACCTGAAAAATAAAAGAAGGAAATAAAAATTACAGATAAAGAAAATTAGATACAAGTAAATTAGATAGCTTCAAAATTAATAACTCAAGAAAAATAAGTCCCCGGCAACGGCGCCAAAAACTTGACCGGCGTAAACACACACGTATAACGCAAGTGCACGTATCGTTCAAGTCGGCGCCAAAAACTTGACCGGCGTAAACACACACGTATAACGTAAGTGCACGTATCGTTCAAGTAGTATAAAAATATCGATCCCACGAGGACTTAATTCCTATTGTTGTTATTAATTATTGAATCTATTTATTTACAAATATCTAATTGATGGTGAAGAGAATGATTGCTTAATTAATTTGGTTGATTGTAGTTTTGCAAACTAAATAAATAAATAAAAAGACAAAAGAAAATACTAAGGAATATAACAAAAGACACAAAGATCTAGAGTTGTGAATCATTCTAATATCTTTTAAAAGATGAAGTGATTATTTTATGTTTGTGTAATAAATCAGTTTACTAACCTGGAACACGAAATTATGTAAAAGCCTCTATCGATGGTCAGACGCAAATACCCAGTTTAACCCAATTGAACCATATATCTATGTCAACCAAATTATCTGGATTCATTAAGTTTAAGTTCCAATTATGGCTACCCCCGCCTGACAGGTATATGTCTATCCTGTAAGGAAATCTATTAAAGGGTTATCTACTCTCAAGGAAGATCGTGGGCTATTAAGTCTAAGGCTGAAACCTAAAATCCCTATGTCTAGTTCATTTTAGATTTACCACATCAATCTTATTGGTGATCAGACAACAAGAAGCATTAAGCTTAAGACTTAATAAGTAAACCTTTAAATTACCCAAACTATAAAATAACCCCTTATAAACCGGTGATATTAGAATTCATCACAACCCCAGATAACTAACACATAACTAGGGCTAGTAAAGACTTAAAAGTAAAAGACATAAAGTAAAAATGCTGAAAAGTAAATTTCTGAAAAGTAAATGACGGAAAGTAAATGCTGAAATTAAATACTGAAAATTAAATGCTGAAAAGTAAATGCTGAAAGTAAATTACTGAAAAGTAAATGCTGAAAGTAAATTGCTGAAAAGTAAATGCTAAAAAGAAAATGCTGAAAGTAAATTGCTGAAAGTAAATTGCTGAAAGTAAATTGCTGAAAAGTAAATAAAGTAAAAGTACAATAAAAGAAAATGCTGAGGTAAAATGATCCACTTTTATTACTTCTATTTTAGATATCTCCCTTAATATAATATATTAACTTTGCATGATAATTACCAACCAGCCATATAGGCGGTATCCAGATTAAGTCAAATTAATAATTAATTACCAACCGACCAATCAGGCGGTATCCAGTTTAGTCAGGTTAAAACCAATTTAAATAATTACCAACCGACCAATATGGCGGTATCCTCGTTAAGTCAGGTTTTAACTAGTTTATATATTATAATTAAGGGAGATTAATCTAAATATTAGTAATAAAAGTTTTACCTTTTACCCCAGCAAAGGGGAGTTACCTCCTCATTACTGAAAAGTAAAAACTGAAAATTAAAGAAAGAAAAGTATTGTGCGTAAAAGTAAATTGCGGAAAGTAAAAACTGAAAAGTAAAGAAAAGAAAGTGCGAAAGCGGAAATTAATTACTGAAAGCTGTAAATAAATAAACAAGATACAATCTTCTTAGTATTCTTAAGGAATTCCTTATAAGAAAGTATGAATTTACAAATGAAATGGCTTGGTATTATAGGCAAAATTTTGTCTCCATCAAATCATCCACCAAATCCATTATTAATTGCTCCACTAATTGCTCCACTAATTGCTCCACCAAATCCATTATTAATTGCTCCACTAATTGCTTATCATGTTTGGTGGTGATTTGTTAATTTTTATTATATATTTATTAATTTATTTTTTGCTTTGAAAATGAATTAAAGAGACTTTAATAATAACACACAACATACTTCTGGATGGTTCATCAATTTCGGGCATGAAATCTTCAGAATTCGAAATTATTTTCTCTTTCAAATTTGTAGATCTTTGAGTCTTCTTTAATCTGGAACTTGAATCAGCTCAATCCGATAACGGAGTAATAAGTTATTCTTAA
Organism: Zanthoxylum bungeanum; assembly: GCA_019454045.1. Classification (NCBI taxonomy): domain Eukaryota; kingdom Viridiplantae; phylum Streptophyta; class Magnoliopsida; order Sapindales; family Rutaceae; genus Zanthoxylum; species Zanthoxylum bungeanum. Next base: position 125,602 of record SKCR01041451.1, read on the forward strand.
AATATGATAGATGCGCAAAACTAGAATTTCCAAAACTGCACTTCGTTAAAACACCCTTTCAAGTTTCCAATCTCCAAAATTAATATGTCAAGTCCAATTTTTACCCTTATTTGACCCACATTTCGTCCTAAATGATTTCATTGTGTCCCAATATTATTTTATCTGTGAAATAAACTAAAACACATCAAAACGTTCATCAAACCCGAAAAACTAAATAAATATTAAGTAAAAGGGGCGGTAAATATTGATATATTTTCCGCTCATCACCTGGGTCTGGGTTTGAGGATTCTGGAGTTCTCTACGTCCTTTTTTTGACATCTCGGTCTACTGGAACTCTTAAATCTAATTTTGATTTCTTAATTCTATTATCTTTCTGGATTTTCCTCGTTACTCAGGGAACTCACTATCTATATGAAATATCTAAGGCTATTGGGTCAGCTTGAAGGAATGTTCTGAGAAGAGAATGAATCTTACATCTTCTAAGCACTTTAATACTTGCTCGGGCTTTTTCTATTCTCTTTCTATTGTCCTGGAAATTTGTCCTTCGAACTTCACTGTTGGACAATTATGACCCATAGCATCACTATTTGTACAGAACATGGTGTTGTTGTACAAATTAACTATGTGACAAAGGAAATTGCTCTTTTATCATTTATAATTGGATTACCAAGATATATAAATGATAGAAGTCCACATGATTAGTTCCGGATTAATAAGATATGAGACAGTATTAATCCACTAAGGTTTAATCATTAAAATATCCATAGTCGTAGTATTATCGAGATTGGACATCGATAATGTGGAATAGACTAGTATTGCACTTGTGCGCGTTGTGGGAGCATAATGACATATTTCTCATATATTTAAGTATTGGATACTTATGCAAGTGTGATATGAGGTTGTGTTTACTGATGGTCCGGAAACAGCTTCGCTTAGGATAGACCCATCGAAATCCCATTGGTAGTATGTCTATGTCTCTATGGGAGTCCGAATCAGGGTAGGTGTATTTGGTCCTAACCTGAGACTTACATCGCTAATACTTGCGACAATCAATATACTTTGGTTTTGGTCGTCCGAGGCTGTAACAGGTTCCGTGTACGCCTCTTCTGGGTATATTGAGAATCGTAGTGTATTGAGTGTGATGTCAAGATGGAAGTATCACTCCAGTCATATGGAGATGATGATCACGTAGGATACGGAACTAGTACTCTTTAGTACTGCAGTCATCGGGATAATATGACTAGGTGTAACATCCCGCCTAAGCCAGGATGCTACCGGCAGGAGACAGGCTAAACCTATCTCCATAAGCCTCTGATTCTAGAAAAATTTCGGCATGATGTATTCGTATAAACACAATACAATCAGGGCTCCATGCCCGAAAATGCGTATATGCAAAAACTTTTCTAAAATAAACTCGTGCTCAGCACGTTACAACTTATACAAACTAAAACATAAGCTACTAGACTCTTATTTCCCCCAAGACCTGGTGACTGGCTGACTGCAACGCTGCTATCCGGCTCCTCAAGCTTTGTGTGTCTGTGGTCGACCGATCAGGTCACCAACCTGCAAAACTCAAACGCTGTTGTGGTGTGAGTCATAAGACTCAGTAAGTAACTATGCTCATTCCTTGAGCGCCAAACACATGCAAAGTCTGAATCTATTTTTTGTATTACCCTAGGCTTTCTATGTGTCCATGCAATATTTACAAAGGTTGTGTCACTATATAATTTTTATCCCTTTACAAACATATTACTTGCTACTGATCCTTTTGTCTGATCATACGCGTACATACCTTAAATTTTGTTTACTGTTTACTTTTTAAACATTTTTAACATAACATCAAGTTTCTCTATTCCTATTTACTGTATCAAGTATCATTTACTGTGTCAATTCCCACTGTAATAGTTACTCTGATATTTTTCCACTTTTCTATATACTTGTTTCTAATCTAGTTCTGACTTTTATTATAACTATCTTTCTTTGATATCATTGAAATATCATCAAATCGGTTTATTAAAATATTCTTTCTATTAAACATCCAACAGATTAAAATCAGCCATATAAACATGTATATAAAACCATATGATCATACGCCAATATCTTAACAATTGTTCCTTCCATGTGACACATAGGCTTTAATCACAAATATATATATGTAATCATGCTATCATGCTTCAATGTTAACTATATGCATCTCAGATGAATTTCTAACCTATATAATTCATATGCACGTCATGTATACTATATAAAACTGTAACATGCTATGCTTTTTAGAAAATACTCTTTGAAAACTCTTTCTGAAAAACTATTATCTGAAAGTTTCTTTTTGAAAATCCTTTGCTGAAAACCTTACTTTTACTTTCTCTTTCTGGAAAAGCTCTTTCTGAAAACTGTAAACTGTATTTGGGATATCTGCTGAAAACTGGCGCATAGGGGCGTTACGTATCGCCGTCCCCCCATACGCCGTAGAGCTAGATATGCAAATCCATGACATTGGGGCGTTACGTATCGCCGTCCCCCAAAGCATGCCATACCTGCCCTGAAACTAGCGGTCTTGGGGCGTTACGTATCGCCGTCCCCCAAGCCACAACTAGAACTGGGGTTGCAAATCTATGCTACCGCCCAAGCTCTGAACTGGAGATCAGGTACACGATCCTATGCCGCCATCCTGTCTCATAAACTAGGATCTAGGGGCGTTACGTATCGCCGTCCCCCTAGTCCTCTACATGTGCACATGTCTCTATTCGTCAATTCCAACTGTATCTCTGTAATAATTACATACTGGGGGAGTTTTTACCTCATGCCCCGAAAAACATAAAAACCATGCTTAAATCTCAAAACTGTAAGAAAACATTTTCATAAATATATTTCTTTTAAAAAACTTCTGAAACTTTTCTTTTGAAATACATTGGATTTCAAAACTATTCTTAACTTCAATTCATAAGAATCATAATGCACAATCATGCATATACTTCTCTCCACATTACCCTCATTATGCTTATATACTTGTCTTTAAGTTATCATGCAACTACATGCACATGTCCATGCATATCTGGAAATTAATGACATAGTCATTCTATTCTTTCATGCTTTTATGTTTAACTATTTTATGTTTTATATGTTTATGCTATCACCAATACACCTTGCATACATCATACATGCTTATTAAGAATTTGACACGATTTTATAATTACATACAATTTAATATGCTTTATACACACATATTACCATATCTTCTAAAATAACAATTATAGCAGAATAAGAAGAAAGTTCAGTAGCATTACAGCCCTGCTGATGGTTTTAATTGCTCAAATTTAAATGGTCGAAAATACTTAAATCATCAAGACTACCTTCAAACTGAATTAAATTTTCAAACCTGCAACTTTACAATTTGTTCATTAGTCATGACTCATGACCCACGTTAAGCTTTACTATTAGGCTTCTAGTTTTACAAATGTACCTTTCCCTTTCGTGTTATGATGAACCATTATCCTAAATGGAAAAGAATTACTCATAGTACTATTCACAACACAACAACCCAAGCCACCACCTGTACACCCAGCAGGGCTTTTGATGCCTACTAACTCAAGTTACCTTGTTAAGAGATGTTTAGCAGGGCATAAAACCAATATAACCTTCCAAGGAACAAACTTTTTAGCCACTGTCTAAATCATAATCAGATTTCAAAACTTTAAACCCAAATCCAATTCTAATTTAAGTACAACATTAGCATCTTACTAATATATAGTCCTTAAACATAACTACCAAACGAATACCAGTAACCTTTCTATATTTAAACCAGATACAAAAGAACATGTGGAATGCATTTAAAATTCAGGCACATTCATTTCAACCTCCCAATCTCATATAATCATCCTCAACCTCAATACATACAGGCTACTAGAATTATATTTATAAACACTATTCATGCTCATCAATACGGGAATGATAGCCCAAAACCCTTTATGAAGAAACGATCAATTGTTTCTGCACAGACCCACACATTAGGTCAAAACTGTAAAGCATAAGGCACGAACAAAAACGTGCAGTCGAATTTGCAAAACATAAAGCACTAACTACGCTATTCCAATTATTTTCTATAAGTTTTAAGGTTAATATTAGTTTTGAATTCCAATAACAAACACTTCCTCATCCTCCCTAATTTAAATTCAGATTCGTTGTTACAAATCAAATTAAACCAATAATCGTCCAAGCCCAAGAATATTATTACATAGTGTACTTACTTGGATTTCCTCATGCATATATAAACACTGAATCTGTTGAACTAAATTAAACTCCCTGGTTTTTGGTTGTCTCCTTCTTCTTCTTCTTCTTTCTCTTCGGTCTGCTCTCCCTCTTTCTGTTCTTCTAGGCTTCGGCTTCATCGTTCTCTCTGTTTTCTTTCTCCCTTCTTTTATTTTCTCAGCCTCGCCCTCTCTTCTCTCGGCTTCATCTTCTTCTTTCTATTTTCGTATTTGTTTCTTCTCTCCCTGTGTTCGTGTAAACTGTGTGTGGGTGTTTTGATACTATGCGTGTGTGTGTGTTACTGTGACCGTGTGTGTGTATATCTGTCACGTGTGTGAGTTATATATATATTATATGTGTGTAGAGTCTTCTAGGCGTTTCTATTTTTTTTGTTACTAGTTTGGAAATTTTCAAATTAATCCCTTAAGTTTTGTCTAATTTAAATTTACAATTAATTTCATAGAAAGTCCCATTTTTACCATGTTAATAACTTCCGCGTTCGGACACGACCCCACACGCGAAAATAAAGTTTACGCAATCATGATAAAATAACCCGGGATGTTACATTCACCCCTCCTTATATAGGATTCGTCCTCGAATCCTGACCTAGGCATACTGAAACAAATCAACAAGCAAAGACTGGAAACCAAACATCAAACAAAGACCGATATGGTCTCAGCAAAACACATACTTACTGAAATAGTCGAATAGCCAGCAGCTGCAGTCACCGACACTCTATAAATCTATGCTCTGATACCATCTTTGTAACATCCCGCCTAAGCCAGGATGCTACCGGCAGGAGACAGGCTAAACCTATCTCCATAAGCCTCTGATTCTAGAAAAATTTCGGCATGATGTATTCGTAACATCATGCAACCTGGCCTATAGCCAGCATCCATATACAACATAAACATAAAATCTCGGCCTCAGGCCAGCATCTCAACATCAATGCAATCTAAGGGCCCATCTAATATGTAATGCAGACATATAAACACAATACAATCAGGGCTCCATGCCCGAAAATGCGTATATGCAAAAACTTTTCTAAAATAAACTCGTGCTCAGCACGTTACAACTTATACAAACTAAAACATAAGCTACTAGACTCTTATTTCCCCCAAGACCTGGTGACTGGCTGACTGCAACGCTGCTATCCGGCTCCTCAAGCTTGGTGTCTGTGGTCGACCGATCAGGTCACCAACCTGCAAAACTCAAACGCTGTTGTGGTGTGAGTCATAAGACTCAGTAAGTAACTATGCTCATTCCTTGAGCGCCAAACACATGCAAAGTCTGAATTCTATTTTTTGTATTACCCTAGGCTTTCTATGTGTCCATGCAATATTTACAAAGGTTGTGTCACTATATAATTTTTATCCCTTTACAAACATATTACTTGCTACTGATCCTTTTGTCTGATCATACGCGTACATACCTTAAATTTTGTTTACTGTTTACTTTTTAAACATTTTTAACATAACATCAAGTTTCTCTATTCCTATTTACTGTATCAAGTATCATTTACTGTGTCAATTCCCACTGTAATAGTTACTCTGATATTTTTCCACTTTTCTATATACTTGTTTCTAATCTAGTTCTGACTTTTATTATAACTATCTTTCTTTGATATCATTGAAATATCATCAATCGGTTTATTAAAATATTCTTTCTATTATAAACATCCAACAGATTAAAATCAGCCATATAAACATGTATATAAAACCATATGATCATACGCCAATATCTTAACAATTGTTCCTTCCATGTGACACATAGGCTTTAATCACAAATATATATATGTAATCATGCTATCATGCTTCAATGTTAACTATATGCATCTCAGATGAATTTCTAACCTATATAATTCATATGCACGTCATGTATACTATATAAAACTGTAACATGCTATGCTTTTTAGAAAATACTCTTTGAAAACTCTTTCTGAAAAACTATTATCTGAAAGTTTCTTTTTGAAAATCCTTTGCTGAAAACCTTACTTTTACTTTCTCTTTCTGGAAAAGCTCTTTCTGAAAACTGTAAACTGTATTTGGGATATCTGCTGAAAACTGGCGCATAGGGGCGTTACGTATCGCCGTCCCCCCATACGCCGTAGAGCTAGATATGCAAATCCATGACATTGGGGCGTTACGTATCGCCGTCCCCCAAAGCATGCCATACCTGCCCTGAAACTAGCGGTCTTGGGGCGTTACGTATCGCCGTCCCCCAAGCCACAACTAGAACTGGGGTTGCAAATCTATGCTACCGCCCAAGCTCTGAACTGGAGATCAGGTACACGATCATATGCCGCCATCCTGTCTCATAAACTAGGATCTAGGGGCGTTACGTATCGCCGTCCCCCTAGTCCTCTACATGTGCACATGTCTCTATTCGTCAATTCCAACTGTATCTCTGTAATAGTTACATACTGGGGTGAGTTTTTACCTCATGCCCCGAAAAAATAAAAACCATGCTTAAATCTCAAAACTGTAAGAAAACATTTTCATAAATATATTTCTTTTAAAAAACTTCTGAAACTTTTCTTTTGAAATACATTGGATTTCAAAACTATTCTTAACTTCAATTCATAAGAATCATAATGCACAATCATGCATATACTTCTCTCCACATTACCCTCATTATGCTTATATACTTGTCTTTAAGTTATCATGCAACTACATGCAAATGTCCATGCATATCTGGAAATTAATGACATAGTCATTCTATTCTTTCATGCTTTTATGTTTAACTATTTTATGTTTTATATGTTTATGCTATCACCATACACCTTGCATACATCATACATGCTTATTAAGAATTTGACACGATTTTATAATTACATACAATTTAATATGCTTTATACACACATATTACCATATCTTCTAAAATAACAATTATAGCAGAATAAGAAGAAAGTTCAGTAGCATTACAGCCCTGCTGATGGTTTTAATTGCTGAAATTTAAATGGTCGAAAATACTTAAATCATCAAGACTACCTTCAAACTGAATTAAATTTTCAAACCTGCAACTTTACAATTTGTTCATTAGTCATGACTCATGACCCACGTTAAGCTTTACCATTAGGCTTCTAGTTTTACAAATGTACCTTTCCCTTTCGTGTTATGATGAACCATTATCCTAAATGGAAAAGAATTACTCACAGTACTATTCACAACACAACAACCCAAGCCACCACATGTACACCCAGCAGGGCTTTTGATGCCTACTAACTCAAGTTACAGGACTTCCCCAGTGACCCTGCTCTGTTAGCTGAGGAAGCTCGTCTTTCAGTGAGTTATGGTGATTTGAGTCGGGCTGAAGAAGGCTTTAATAGACAGAAATCTCGTGTTCAGTGGCTTAACCTTGGGGATCAGAATTCTAAGTTCTTCTTTACCGCTATGAAGAGTTTTCATGGCCGTAGTAAGGTTACTTCTATTACTAAAGAGGATGGTACCCGAGTGGAGGAAGATGCTTTGGTTAGAGATGAGATTGTTTCTTTTTTTGAGTCCCTTTTTGGTCCTCAGCATCGTCAGCAGGATTTTGATAGGGTGACCCTCCATTCTGCTATTACTAGACATGTGACTGAGGAGCAGAGTATGGCTCTTTCTCGTGAGGTTGAGGATGAGGAGATTAAGGCTGTTTTGTTCGGGCTGAAAGACAATAAAGCTCCAGGTCCGGATGGGTTTAATTCGGGTTTCTTTAAGAAGTGTTGGAATATTGTGGGGGATGATGTCTTATGTGCTATTCATTCATTCTTTTCTTCTGGACGTCTTTTGAGGCAGGTAAATGCTACATCCATTGCTCTGATTCCTAAGATTCCTAACCCTTCCCAGGTTAAGGATTATAGGCCCATTTCTTGCTGTAACACCATTTACAAGTGCATTGCTAAGCTGATTGCGAACAGAATTAAGGTCATTCTCCCTTCAGTGATCAGTCAGAATCAATCTGCTTTGGTCGAGGGAAGGCGTATTAGCGACAATATTCTCTTATGTCAGGAATTGGTTCGGAATTATCACTGGAATGGCGGTCCCCGAGGTGTGCTCTTAAGATAGACTTGATGAAGCTTATGACACTGTTCGTTGGGATTTTTTGGTTGAGGTTCTGAGGACTGTTGGTATTCCTGAGAGGATGGTGGGTTGGATTCAGGAGTGTATGACTACTACGAGATTCTCTGTTTCTATTAATGGTGAGCTGCATGGATTTTTCTCTGGGGGTCGTGGGTTGCGACAAGGTGATCCTATGTCTCCTTATCTTTTTGTTTTGGCTATGGAAGTTTTATCAGGCCTTCTTCGTAATATGGCTACTGATCCGGGTTTCCAGTTCCACTGGCGGTGTTCAAAGGACCGTCTTACTCATCTCTGTTTTGCAGATGACCTTATGATTTTTTGTAAAGCAGATGCATCCTCTGTTTCTTTGATCAAGGATTGTATTGGGCAGTTCAGTGGTTTATCAGGTTTAATTCCGAATCCAGCTAAGAGTCATCTCTTCTCTTCTAGCATCTCTCTTTCTATGCAAGACCAACTGCGAGATGTGTTGAGATTCCAGGTGGGGACTCTTCCTGTGAGGTATTTGGGGGTTCCTTTGATCTCTACTAAACTTAGGGCCTCTGACTGTGCTTCTCTTGTGGATCGTATTGTTATGCGTGCTAAAAGTTGGAGTTGTAAGTTTCTCTCTTATGCAGGTCGGCTCCAGCTTATAAAGTCTGTTTTGTTCTCCATTCAAGTTTATTGGTCTTCTTATTTATTCTTCCTAAGTCAGTGATTAGGAAGGTGGAGACTATCCTTCGTTCTTTCCTTTGGAAGGGTAGTGCGCTTATCACTACTGGGGCTAGAGTAGCTTGGAGCAAAATTTGTTTACCTCTTAAGGAGGGGGGTCTGGGTATAAAGAGTCTGGAAGCTTGGAATAGAGCAGCTATTGTCAAGCATATTTGGTTTCTCTGTTCTGGTCAGGTTTCTTCTTGGTCTACTTGGGTATACTCTTATTTACTGAGGGGGAGAAGTTTTTGGGAGATCCCTCGTCCTTCTGATTGCTCTTGGAGTTGGCGTAAGATTTTGGAGCTTCGTTCTTGGTCCCGTCGGCGGATGAGAGTGAGTATTGGGAATGGTGAGTCGACTTTATTGTGGTTTGATAATTGGCATCCTGTAGGCCCGATTGAGTACTCATTGGGCGAGAGAGTGATTTATGATTCTGGCTTGGATAGGATGGCGACAGTTGCTTCCATTATCTCTGATTCTGCTTGGCATTGGCCCCCTTCTAAATCTGCTGCTCTTGTTGATTTGGCTCAGACTCACCTTCCGTCTCCTTCTAGTTTGAGGGAGGATATGCTGGTTTGGGAAGATGATAGACATGGGAAATTTTCTGTGGATTGTGCCTGGAATGCTTTGAGGTCGAGGAGACCCGAGATGCCTTGGTCCCGAGTTGTCTGGTTCCGAAAATCTATTCCCCGCCATTCTTTTCTTCTTTGGATGTCCATTCAGGGAGGCCTTTGTACTCAGGACAGTCTAATGAAATTTGGTATATCCTCTTGCTCGCGGTGTATCCTTTGTGGTTGTTCGAGTGAGGACATCGATCATCTTTTATTTCAGTGCCTCTTTTCATTGAGGGTTTGGTCGTCTGTGTTAGCCATGTGTGGTTTAGACTGGAGCTGTCGAGATTGGCGCCAAACTGTTGAGTGGCTTTGTCAGTTCTCTGGTGCCTCTTTATATCATCTTCTGGTTCGTCTGTCCTTTGCAGCGTCAGTTTACCATATATGGAGGGAGAGGAATGCTCGCACTCATGATATGCCTCTTAGGCCAGTTTCTGTTCTTCTATATGATATTGTTTTTGATGTTCGGAATCGTGTTAGTTCTTTACGTAAGGTGACTCCATCTTATGAAAATAAATGGCTTCACCTTTCGTGGCACTTGCCCGATGACATCTTTAGTTGATCTCTTGTAGCCGTTTGGATTTCTTCTAGGAGGGCTTGTCCTCTCTAGATCCTGGGGGATGCCCCTTTGCTCTTGTATAGTTTTCTTTTGGTTATAATACTTACCTTATCCAAAAAAAAAACCAATATAACCTTCCAAGGAACAAACTTTTTAGCCACTGTCTAAATCATAATCAGATTTCAAAACTTTAAACCCAAATCCAATTCTAATTTAAGTACAACATTAGCATCTTACTAATATATAGTCCTTAAACATAACTACCCAAACGAATACCAGTAACCTTTTCCTATATTTAAACCAGATACAAAAGAACATGTGGAATGCATTTAAAATTCAGGCACATTCATTTCAACCTCCCAATCTCATATAATCATCCTCAACCTCAATACATACAGGCTACTAGAATTATATTTATAAACACTATTCATGCTCATCAATACGGGAATGATAGCCCAAAACCCTTTATGAAGAAACGATCAATTGTTTCTGCACAGACCCACACATTAGGTCAAAACTGTAAAGCATAAGGCACGAACAAAAACGTGCAGTCGAATTTGCAAACATAAAGCACTAACTACGCTATTCCAATTATTTTCTATAAGTTTTAAGGTTAATATTAGTTTTGAATTCCAATAACAAACACTTCCTCATCCTCCCTAATTTAAATTCAGATTCGTTGTTACAAATCAAATTAAACCAATAATCGTCCAAGCCAAGAATATTATTACATAGTGTACTTACTTGGATTTCCTCATGCATATATAAACACTGAATCTGTTGAACTAAATTAAACTCCCTGGTTTTTGGTTGTCTCCTTCTTCTTCTTCTTCTTTCTCTTCGGTCTGCTCTCCCTCTTTCTGTTCTTCTAGGCTTCGGCTTCATCGTTCTCTCTATTTTCTTTCTCCCTTCTTTTATTTTCTCAGCCTCGCCCTCTCTTCTCTCGGCTTCATCTTCTCTTTCTATTTTCGTATTTGTTTCTTCTCTCCCTGTGTTCGTGTAAACTGTGTGTGGGTGTTTTGATACTATGCGCGTGTGTGTGTTACTGTGACCGTGTGTGTGTATATCTGTCACGTGTGTGAGTTATATATATATTATATGTGTGTAGAGTCTTCTAGGCGTTTCTTTTTTTTGTTACTAGTTTGGAAATTTTCAAATAATCCCTTAAGTTTTGTCTAATTTAAATTTACAATTAATTTCATAGAAAGTCCCCTTTTTACCATGTTAATATCTTCCGCGTTCGGACACGACCCCACACGCGAAAATAAAGTTTACGCAATCATGATAAAATAACCCGGGATGTTACACTAGGTCATGATTATCCGATTATAGGGACTAGTTATCAGAGATCTGATATATGCTTCGTACGGGGCAGACACAATTCCAGCCCCAGGCCTAGCATGAATAACATTAATCAATTCTTAAATGATCACTTTATTCAAAGATTAATTAATGGGATTAGATTGATTGAATAACATGCTTTGTGTGAATACATGGATGTGATGTATGAATAATGTATATCGGATGGATATTAGATGGGTGAGGGCAATTTTGGAAATTTTTGTCATAAATTTAGAATTTATTAAATTGGACCTGCGTGTCCAGCCTATTTCCTCTTCATTCTTTGTATTTCTATTCTCACCTATTCCCCTCAATGTAAATGAGGTTTCTTTAGAAGTGTTATGTAATTGGGTAAAAGTAAGATTTGTGCTAGCGGGAGAGAGGAAAGGGAGAGATTTGTTCTAGGAACAAATTGTATTATATATCCATCCGCATATCATTATTAATTTATTTACCGCGCCTTATTATGCTTTAGAATGCATGTTTAAGGGTGTATGATGAGACCTAATCAAAGATAATTAATTGGTTGCCAATTACGCGAAAAAAAACCCTCAACAAATATTAAGCGCTTTCCTTCCATTGAATGATTCATTCTCAAGATCCAAGATTGGCACTGGTTTGTTGGCCAAAGTCAAGACCTTTGTCCATCGCAGATGTGTTTGAATCATGAAGGCTTTGTTCCATATCGCATGTCTTGTCCAAGTTGTGATTTGTTGGCCAAAGTCAAGATCACTTCTTGTCCATCGACATCGATTACGAAGCTTTCCAAGGTCAATGGGTCCCGTTTAACTGGAATCATTAAGCTTGTTGTGCCAAAGCCAAAGCTTAGTTGATTCAGAGGAAAAAGGTTAGGGGATATATCAGATATATTGGCATATATGCTAAAGAAGTGATTTGGATCTATAATAATCCTAATTAGATTAGGTGTAGTTCTGTTAGCGGCTGAGCTAGGCTACAACATAGGCTAAAGAATTAATGATCTCATCAACGATCCAAATATATACTTCAATTATTTCATCTGATTCGTCGGATCATACATCGTGGCGATGTGATGATCGAACAAATCGCATCAGATGATAACTTTGCAAATCCGCTGACGAAAGTTGTTTCTCAGCAGAAATTTGAGCGACCCCGTACATAGTTCAAGTGTAGGACACTTGAGTGATTGGCTATAGGCTAAGTGGGAGATTGTTGGACAATTATGACCCATAGCATCACTATTTGTATAGAACATGGTGTTATTGTACAAATTAACTATGTGACAAAGGAAATTGTTTTTTTATCATTTGTAATTGGATTACCAAGATATATAAATGATAAAAGTCCATATGATTAGTTCCGGATTAATAAGATATGAGACAGTATTAATCCACTAAGGTTTAATCATTAAAATATCCCTAGTCGTAGTATTATCGAGATTGTACATCAATAATGCGGAATAGACTAGTATTGCACTTGTGCGCGTTGTGGGAGCATAACGACATAGTTCTCATATATTTAAGTATTGGATACTTATACAAGTGTGATAGGAGGTTGTGTTTATCGATGGTACGGAAATAGCTTCGCTCTGGATAGACCTCTCGGAATCCCATTGGTAGTATGACTATGTGTCTATGGGAGTCCGAATCAAGGTAGGTGTATTTGGTCTTAACCTGAGACTTACATCGCTAATACTTACGACAATCAATATATTTTGGTTTTGGTCGTGTGGGGCTTTAACAGGTTCCATGTACGCCTTTTCTGGGTATATTGAGAATCGTAGTGTATTGGGTGTGATGTCAAGATGGAAGTATCACTCCAGTCATATGGAGATGATGATCACGTAGGATACGGAACTAGTACTCTTTAGTACTGCAGTCATCGGGATAATATGACTAGGTCATGATTATCCGATTATAGGGACTAGTTACCAGAGATCCGATATATGCTTCGTACGGGGCAGACACAATTCCAGCCCCAGGCCTAGCATGTGACATCTGATACTGGATCGCAATACGCAATACAACGTATACTATGCCTGACACAGATTACATATTCCTTAAAAGAATATTTCTGGAGAATTGGGTTGGCACGGTGCTTTGCTAGAAGCCAACCATGTCTTGTAAATCGGTAAGAATGTGGTACTAGGTACGCACGTATTCCGATACTCCGATGACCGGATTTACTACCAACATATCCAAGGATCTCATGGGTCGCTTCCCGAAGATTCACCGATGACGTATGACTCGAACATAATTAATCTGGGATTAATTGGAAGAGAGAGAAAATTAATCTAGGATTAATTACGGAGAATTTTATCTGGGATAAAATTCAATTTAAAGATAGAAAACGATTAATTTGGAATTAATCGATTAAAATAATATATTCAATATATTAAACGAAATTAGATTTCGACGCGGAATTAAAATTGGATTTTAATTCGGGCGAATGAATTAATTTATAATTAATTCGCGAGCGTCGTGAATAGTAATTTTGCTAGGCATAATTATTTAATTAAATTTGATTTAATTACGTCGCAACGGAAAATTCATTAATTCGGAATTAACAAACCCGTGCCCGAAATATGTTTGCGGGCCCACTCGGATTTTGAATTTAAGTGCGGCCCACAAGTCACATCACGAGTCACATCATTAGTCACTTTAAGTGATGGAAGTCTTCACTACAAGAAAAAAGGCCTTTACTGACACTAAGGTTAGTGACACTAGGCTAAAAGTGTCAGAAACGACGTGTAAATGGGCCTATTTCCTTGTTTTTCACTTAAATATCAATAATTACTGACACTATGGTATCAGCGATTTTAGTGTCAGTAATTACTATTACAATAGTATCAGTAAGAAATAAAAAAAAAAAAAAACGCGTAGTCGTCTGGAGTCGAACCAACACCTCGCGGAAGTGACGTTTTTCGCATATATTACTGACACTAGAGTATCAGTAAATTTAGTGTCAGTAATTAATGATACCTTAGTATCAGTAAAAAAATTAAAAAAAAATTATTTCCTTAAGTCTGCTGGGACTCGAAATTGTAACCATTGATATAATTTTTTTTTATTGTAAGGCTTTACCACTGGGCCAAATCGTGACTTTTGTTCCTTAAACCGCGGTTTATAAAAATATATATGTATTTGTCGGGTCAAAACCTGAACCGTAGTTACCAAATCAATCTTAGTAATTTAGGGTTCCTCTCATTCCCACCTTTTTTTTCATCGCACAGCCTTTGTTTCCCCCTTCTTTACTCTCAAATATGAATCTCTCATTTGTAATTTCTAAAATCTAAACAAAATCCAGTACATCCTATCAATTATCAACCTTCAAAGTGGAAAGGTACACAAAATTTTATGATTTTCTATATTAAGTTAGTGCATCTTATGGAGGTAATTGAAGGGCTTGTATAGTTCTTTAGTGATTTCCTATGTGTGATGCCTATTTTGATAGTTTATGTGTTGAAGTTTAATGTTATGTATTGTCATGCTTCGGCTTATCTTCCAGAGTTGCCTATTTTTTTTTAATTTATCCCCAATACCATTTTGTAAGTGCACAACATCTGTCGTATGATTTTCATGAATGGAACCACTGTAATAATCATGCTCAACAACCATATCTTTACTTTCAGCGGCAGATTCTTCCGCTAACACATTTTTTTTTGCAATCTGCCTTCCTTCTTTCTCTATTCGGCCTCACCATATCTCTTTCTCCTTCTCGGCCTAACTTATTCGGCCTAAACTTCATTTTTCTCAATTCAATCCCTGTGTGTGGGTGTTGAAAACGTGTAATGTGTATGTGTTTTTGTTAATTTTGGCAGGTGTGCGTTCCCCCCACCCACGTGTCTTGAAGTTTCTAGATTATATTTATTATTTGTGTATATAAGCCCCACGTGTATGCTATATATACAAAATATATATATATATATATATATATGAAATTTCTAGATTATTAAATGTGTATATATGAAAAATATCTATAGTTTATTTATTCAATTTATTAAATTCCAATTTTAACCCTTAAAAAAATTCCTATTTATAATAACAATTATCCTCGCGTTCGGCGCGATCTCACACGCAGAAAATAAAATTTACACGAACACATTAAAATAATTCGGGATATTTGTAGCATCCCGGATTATTTAAGCGTATTTGACGAATTATAATACTTTTAAAGGATTAATTAAAGCATAGTAATAACCAAAACCAGAGGGGCTAGAATGTAATTTTTAGGGTTTGTATATAAAGGCCCTAGATATTTATTTAGACACATTTTCAATTTTGGACACATTGGGGAGAAACCAAAAAAGGCCTAGAGAGATCGAGAGAAGGGGAGAGAGCTCGAGAAGGGCCGAGAGAGAGAGACCAGAGAAAGGGAGAAGTCCGGTGATGTTACCAACTTCCGGCGAGTCTCCGGCGTTGTTCTTGGCGCCAGGAGTCAGTGAGCAGAGGCAGAAAGCAGAAACGAGCAGAGGCAGAGTCCGAGCGAGGAAGAGAAATCGAAGAAGAATAGTGGAAAGAAAGCCAGAGAGCCTAATTTCAATGTCGGTAGCTTTTTAACGTTCATAGAATGCATGAGGAAATTCAAGTAAGTACACCATGACTATGATTTCTTGAGTTTGATTAAATTTGGGTGATTTAGGGTTTTTAGATAAAACTCGAAATTGGGTTTAAATAATGAATTAGAATCTTTTTAAAAGTAATTTAATTTCAGTTTTATATATGAACTTGGAACGGATTAACAGAATTGAAAAGATTGAAATTTGGGAAATTATGCCAAAAACCCTAAAAATTGGGGATTTCTAGATTTGCAGTGTGGAAGAGTTATGAAAATGTTCTGGATGTTATTAATAGTCAGGGGAAAGAAATAAAATTGAAAATCTGAAATTTGACATAATTATGTAAGTGGGGTAACAATAGCAATGGTAGAAGTGATGATAATAGCTGTAACAATTGGTAGAAGCAGAATTAGTAACGGTGGTAGTAATGAAAGAAGTAAAAGCAGTAGATGATGTAGAAACAGCAAGGGGTAGGATTGGCAGTGGCAGTAGCAATAGCCAGAACAGAATCATAAATGAGCAGTATGAATTAATAAATTTGTGGTTGCGTTCATGGGGATTAATGAGTACACTCTGGAAGATATAACGCAACTCCGTGATGATTGGGCAATATATGTTGCACATATAATCACACAGTATAATGAAGAGGTAATTACAAGGACATGTTTTACAGAGGTGATTATTACTTCCTATTTTTTCACTTTAATTCATGACATATTGGGAAATCTTCTATTCTTACAGAATACAAATGACAAGGACAACATAGCTATTGTTCGTTGAGTTAATGAAGTAGTATGGTATTTCTCTTTTCTGTAAATTAATACATTATTGTTTCTACTTTTAGCTTAGAATTTTTTCCCCATATTTTTTACTTCAGTGAAAGCAATATGAATCATATCTTTTATTTCAGTTTTATGCCCTGATGGGTTTAATTTGGTGGGTTAATTTGTTTTATTTGTGAGTTTTGCTAGTGGGTAAGATTGCTTTGAGACTTGAAAGTTAAAACAATCATGATGTAAAATATTCTATTAACAGTGTCTCGATGTTCTCTATGTCAGACATGAACTTGGAGATAGTTTTTTACCTGATGAAGTTTTGCCATGTTCTGATTGATACTTGTTGAAACCTTTGGGGGATATGGCACCTGTCATCTGATGTGCTTTGAGGTGCAGCATGAATGCTATGGAAGCAGTATTTGATATATTGAGATCTAACATGTTTATCTCATCTATTTTTATGGCAATTACCTGGAATGTTACATTCTAGTACATTTTGAGCTTTGAACTTTTAGTTTCCAGGAATTCCATAATGAACAACTATCTTGTCATCTTGATTTGCTTCCTGCATTTGGAAACAGTATTAGATCATGTCATCTGATAAACTTCATCTGGTTCATGAGATCCTTTTATTTCAGTTTTATGTCCGTCTATATATATATATATGTGTGTGTGTGTGTGTGTTGTGTGTGTGTGTGTGTGTGTGTGTTATTGATTTGTTTGTTTTGGTGATTATGTAGCGGTATGAAAGATACAACTTGTTATTATGGATGCCATTTGGTTTTTTATATGCATGCTCTTAGGTTGTTGGTATGGTTATTGTCAATAAGTGCTTTATGTGACAAAAATTAGATTAGGGTTATATTTTGTATTTTTATTTGGATGTATTTAATGTTTTTATTTATGAAGATATCGATTTTTTTTGGAAGTCCATCTAATTCTTAACATTTGGTTTATAATTTCAGATTTTGTGACAGATATCATATTGTTGGGGGATTGTTGCAGGCTTCTCAACAAGTATCATGAATTTTGGTGGGGGCATGACATTTTGATGGGACTTTAAGAGTAGTTTTTGAAATATATATATGTTAATTTAAAGATTGTCTATGGAGTTTTTGTATTCATCATGTGATACTGTTGAATTGATTAATACGATTAATCTATTATATTGCGAATTTTATATAAATGTAATTTTTTTGTTTTTTATTTCATTGAGTTGGTATATATATATATATATATATATATATTATGATTAATTTAATTACAAAAAATAAGAAATATAATTGTGAAATAATACGATTTTTAAATTTTAAAAGATATTGACGGATATTGATACTATAGTAACAATAATTACTGACACTAAAAATCAAATATATGCGATATACTGATACTGCAGTAACAAAATTTACTGACACTATAGTATCACTAAATACTGATGATATAGTGTCAATAATTACTGACACTAAAATAGTGTGAGAGATTACTGATACCATAGTGTCAATAATTTTCTGATACTACAGTATTAACGTTTACTGACACTAAGAATCACTGACACTAGAAACTAGTGTCAGTGATTTCTGGCTGCGGCAACACTGACACATTTATATAGTGTCAGTAAAACCCTTTACTGACACTAATTTAGTATCAGTAAAAGCTTTTTTTCTTGTAGTGCTTGTCACTTTTTTGGTGATTGACATCTAGTCATTTTGAGTGATGGGAGTAGTTGAGAGACTTTAATGCAATTTTCCCTCCAATTTTAGTTAAGCTTTTTGGAAAACCATATACCAAAATTGTGTGATATTTTTGACATAAGTTTTTAGTAAACAAAAGACTCTCTCCTCTCCCAAAACTCTCTAAACACCGTGACCTTCTCCCTTAGAAAGAAAACAATATTTTTCTTTCTTTTCTTGCTAGCACATTCAAGGAATCATATCAAGATGTTAGGGAAACTAATCCCTTAAGCTTGGAATCTCATCACACAAAGCTTGGAGCTTGGAGATCAACTTCAAATGAAGCTTGGAGACTTCTCAAAGGAAGCAAAAGTTTTTTTATCAACACATCCAACCATCCGATCTTTGTAAGTATATTTCCGCCATTCTTACTTTAGTATTCAAATGATTTCATTGCTTAATTGATCCTAGGTTGTTCTTAGAGAAACCAACATTCACTGCCTTATTTTGTCTCTTCACTCTTCTTTATCTCTGACTTCTTACATAACTATGCACCTTTCTTGCTTTTTTATCGCTTTCCCATCCCACTCCTTTGGGTAGCCTTTCTTAGATCATTACTGTTTAATTTCATAGCTCGTTCTGAACTTCTGGTGATAGGCAAGGATGACTTTAGGAAAAAATTTTATCTTGGATCTAAAGTATAACTTTTCTCGTAAGGAATACTATTCGAATGATCTAGGAAAGTTTACTAACCTGTCTATGGAATTTGAGGACGTACTCGAGGATCGGATAATGGAGAGGTAATGCCCCGCATACAAGTATCCCATACATACTATGTATACAAGACCTCATCACTCTATCCACTACAGTCACTAACTCCCTAAACCATGCTCTGATACCATCTTTGTAACATCCCCCAAATTCGGGTGATGCTACCGGTAGGGAATAGACCGTACTATTCCCCTGAGCCTCTGACTCTCTCACTATGAACAAAGATAATACTTTTTTCTCAATCAAAAAATTACGCATGAGACCAACGCCAAATTCATTGACATGAAATATAAACTCAATAATTATGACTGTAAACTTAAATAACATTTATTTATAATGACTATTACATTACTCAAAACTAATACATGACTTTTGACTGACTTCAACTGGACTCTTACTCTTTGACTTGGACTGGTGGACTTCATAACCTAGTGACTGCATCAATATCTGTCCTCTCGAGCTCACCCTCCGAGAATACCTGTAAGAAAAGGGAACTGGAAGTGGGGGGTTAGATCGTTGTACGTGTTAGGGTTGGTGCTCTGAGTGCCAATCCGGATCGTATTTATGTCCAATTCATGAATACGAGCAATACATTTTTCCATAATATTACTAATTTAAATAGTAGCACCTCTTGTCTTTTATATACGTATTCGATCTAATTTCGATTAGATTGAAAGTAAATCTGGTTTAGTGATATGTATATATATTAGACAAAGACACCATGATTTACAACGTAGTGCACATTGCAACATAGTTTGTAATTGACATTGAGAAGTGTCACTATAAGTTGTATATCCTCAAATTAAGTTCCTGGTCAAGATTTACTGACACGGGTCGGTTAGTAAAATCTGCTGAGAGCAGTACATATCGTATATCGGACTAGGTCTGATGGTTTATCCTAATGAACCATGAGTATTGGGAGACTCGTATAGACGTGTAGGTGTTTATTTGATAAACACTGAACGACTCACCGAAGATTTCCTAATAGATGGTACACCAACGTCAATAGGAATCTTCTTGGGTTGAGTAGCATAGTGATTATTTGACTTGAGATACCACTGTGGATATATGAGTTATCCTCCACACTTAGATGGCAGTCACATCACCGATCTATTTAGATCAGACATTCGTCTGTTCATTGGGTGTGGACTCATGCTCATGATATCCTGTGTGTATCAAGAAAGGATCCGTCAGTTCTGTGTACAGAGCATATGTAGTCCAAATATGATTAGCAAAGTGTTAAATCTATAGCCATAGTATACTTCAGAAGTGAGTTCCGAATATTATTTAGAGATTGTTAATAGATACGTCGACGAGATTATTCCTATAGAGATTTGACGTTTATATCTATATCTCTGGGATAATCCAGATACCTGTGATGGAGGGATTATACGTTTGTAGTGACCTCGACCTGTATGATTCAGCGAGTTTATCTGTGGTCGTCATAATTTACGGGTGGGTGAATTATAGACACGAAATTAGATTTCTTGACGAATATACCTGAATCTAGAGAGTCTCACTAATGAAATATACTCGTAGAGCACTAGGGCAACTGTTATGAATAATATTGATTATTTATAACTCGTTTAATGGTTAAACGAAATATACATGCAATCGGGACCTAACGGTCATTTCTGAATTAATGTGTATTTGTATTTAATACTTGATTTTATTAAATACATATTAATAAAATATCAAATTGTGATTTTTGATATATATCATTAATATATGTATGTGAGATATTTATTGTAAATATAATATATATATTTAAGATATTTATATTTATTATTTAATTATTTAATTGTTAAATAATTAAATTTATTTATAAAGTAAATATCTTTTATAATGATTTGCTTTATTAAAGCTTGGAAATGGCATGATGTCATTGGAACACATTTTGTTTGCTTTATTAAAGATTAATTGTTAACTTTAATTTTGCAAAATGTGTACCAATTATTTTTGAATAAAATAAAATAATTGTTATTTATTTTTGGAAGCTAAAAATTCGGCCATGGTGTTATTTTTTTAACAAAATTTTTTGTTTCAATTTCAACATTTAGACAAGTTACACAAATATTTTAAAAATAGAGTTGAGAGAAAATGGTGGAAGAAAGAAAGAAAACAAAGGCAAAAACATGGAAATTTTGTAAGTTTTTCAAACTTTCTTCTATATAGAAATTATTTCTATTTATCTTAGCTTCAATTTTTGTTGCTAAGTTGATGTCTCAACTCTTTGGGTTTGTAATTATATGTGTTTAAATCTTGTTGGATGTGATTAGCATGTATGTATAATTTATAAGCTTATTAGTGTAATCAAGGTTATAAGATTAATTTGTAATCTAAGTTGCTATTCTAGAGTTGATTAGCCATTCATAATTAACCTAGAGTTGTTCTTGATTAATTTCATGATGGTGAGACTTGATTGGTGTGGTAATCGATAGATTAAAGTGTTGAATTTTGTCAATTTAATGTAAATTATGTAATTGGACTAATTTATGAAATTAAGGTTCTAAACCTATTCCAATTTTGGGTCTTTTCATATATATGATATATATTTGTTGTAGGTCAAATTAGAGATTCATTAGATTTGATCTTAATGTGTTTTGAACAAATTGGGCCAAATTATAATTAATACAAAATCTGGGCTGTTTTCGTAATTCTGGGCAGTTTCGGAATTCTGAAAAAGTTTCTGGTTTATGTTGCAAATTGTATAAATTATTTTGGGACTGATTTGGAATCAATTAAATATGTATTTGACAATTTAAGGACCAAAATGATTAATTTGTAAAGTGTAGGGGTCTCATAGCAATTAATGATAAATCTAATTTTTCAGATAAAAATTCAGTTTTTATTTATTGAGTAATTAGAATAAACTAGTTTATTTTAATTTCCCAAGAAAAATATTTATCGAAAATTATTTCAGAGTGAAAATACGCGAACACGGCATAAAACGTCGTTACCGGGTAACAGCTACCCAAACAGTGAACTGGGCACTGTTCGGGCAGCCCATGAACTGTCCAAATATTTTTGGGGCTGACTTGGGTGTTAGTGTCCTATACATGCCAAGGATCTCTAAGCGTGATTATTTGTGTGAATAAAACAAGAGAGTTGCGGAATACTCACATTGATTGGTTGATGAGATTTCTAAAATTTCCAAAGATGTAATGAAGCTCCAAGCTTTCCTTGAGTGTTTCCAACACTTAGGTGAGTCTCCCTATCACCTTAATTTGACTCCTTAATGTGCTAGCATTGAAGAATTTTGCAACAAAATCCATGGACAAGAGGGAGAGAAGCTCGGCATTGAGGGAGAAAAGAAGATTTTGGTTGCTGTGAATAGTAACCTAATACATTTCCAAAGTTGACCAAGTTAATTTATATTAAGGTTGAGTGTTGGAATAAGTTTGAGTGTGTTAAAAGTAAAGCCAAGCTTTCTTTCAACAAATCAAACCCATGATTTTAAGCCTAACCACTTCCATCAATAGTCAAACAAGTGATGTAAGTGAAATGGGTCCCGTCACTTTTAAATTCTGAATTTAAGTCGGCTAACTCAACACGCAACATCGCTCGGGCCCGGGTTCATTTAATTCCGAACTAAATGAATTTTTTGTTGCGACATAATTAAATCTAATTTAATTAAATAATAATGCCTAGCAAAATTATTACGAAAGTCGCTTTCGAATCAATTCTAAATTAATTCGTTCGCTCGAATTAAAATCCAATTTTAATTCTGCTTTGAAATTCGATTTCAATTAATATATCCATTATATTATTTTAGACAAAATAAATAAATTAAATAGTAAAATCCAATTTAACTATTAAATTTACTTTGCCGATTAATTCCAAATTAATCGCGTTCTCTCTTCTAGTCGAATTAATCCCAGATTAATTCTTGCCGTAATTAATCCCAGATTAATTTTCTCTCTCATAATTAATCCCAGATTAATTCTGTTCGAATCAAATGTCATCGGTGAATCTTTGGGAGGCGACCCAAGAGATCCCTGGATATATTGGCAGTAACTACAGTCATCGGACTATCTGAATACGTGCGTACCCGGTACCACGTTCTTACCAATTTACAAGGCATGGTTGGCTTCTAGCAAAGCACCGTGCCAACCCAATTCGCCAGAAATATTCTTTTAAGGAATACATGATCTTTTTCAGGCGTAGTATACATAGTATTGCATATTACGATCCTGTATCTGATGTCACATGATAGGCCTGGGGCTGGAGTTGTGTCTGCCCCGAACGAAGCATATATCGGATCACCAACAATTAGTCTCTTTATGATCGGAAAGTCATGACCTAGTCATACTTTCCCGATGGCTATAGCACTATAGAGTACCAGTTTTGTATCCCTGCGTGATCATCATCTCCATATGACTGAAGTGATACTTCCATCTTGACATCATACCCAATACACTACGATTCTCAGTATACCCAGAATAGGCGTACACAGAACCTGTTAAAGTCTCAGACGACCAAAACCAAAGTATACTGATTGTCGCAAGTATTAGCGATGCAAGTCATAGGTTAAGACCAAATACACCTACCCTGATTCGGATTCCCATAGACACACAGTCATACTACCAATGGGATTCCGATGGGTCTATCCAGAGCGAAGCTATTTCTGTACCATCGGTAAACAGAACCTCATATTACACTTGCATGAATATCAGATACCCAAATATATGAGAACTATGTCGTTACGCTTCCATAACACGCACAAGTGTAATACTAGTCTATTCCGCATTATCGATGTCCAGTCTCGATAATACTTCAACTTGTGATATTTAATGATTAAACCTTACGTGGATTAATATTGTCTCATATCTTATTAATCTGGTACTAATCATATGGATTTTTATCATTTATATATCTAGGTAATCCAATTACAAATGATAAAAGAGCAATTTCCTTTATCACATAGTTAATTTGTACAACAACATCATGTTCTGTACAAATAGTGATGCTATGGGTCATAATTGTCCAACAATCTCCCACTTGGCCTATAGCCAATCACTCAATTGTCTAACACCTGAACTATGTTCGGGTCACTCAAATTTCTGCTGAGAAATAGCTTTCGTACGCAGATTTACAAGGTTATCATCTGATGTGATTTATTCGATCATCATATCGCCACGATGTATGATCTAACGAATCAGATGAAACAGTTGAAGTACATACTTGGATCGTAGATGAGACCGCGGTTTCTTAGCCTGTGCTGTAGCCTAGCTCAGCTGCTAACAGAACTACTCCTAATCCAATTAGGAATTTAATTAGATCCAAAATGCTTTTTTTGCTGCCTCAGCTGCAGTAATATATTCTGCTTTTATCATTTTATCGGCAACAGTATCTTGCTTGGAAGATTTCCAACTCACTGTTATGTTGTTCAAACTAAATATATACCCTTATTGCGACTTACAGTCGTTTTTATCGGTTTGGAAACTTGCAGCGGTGAACCCAGTCACCTCAAGTTCTCCCTTCCCCATTTTCTTAGAAAGCATCCTTAGTTCATCCAAGATATTTAAGGATGTTCTTTACTTCAATCTAGTGACCATCACCTGGATTGCCCTGATTGCGTCTACATATGCTCAAAGCATATGAGACATCAGCTCACGTACATATCATAACGTACGAACTTTGGGAGGGTGTCAGTAGCTTTCTAGATCTATCCCAATAGATCTTTATTCCCAGAATAAAGCCTACTTCTCCCAGGTATTCCATGGAGAATTTTATGAAAGCCAAGCTTTCACCGATTGTACTATGGGAATGTCATTGCGAAGAAGCAATACATCATCAATGTATAGGACAGTGATTGTCAGTGCACTCCCACTAACCCTCTTATATACACAAGAATCATTTTCGTTTTGAATTAAATCATATACCATTATGATTACATCAAAATGATGGTTCTAAGAATTTAATGTTGCTTCAATCCATAAATGGATTGATTTAACTTGCAAACCTTGTTTGCATGTTTCAGCACGACAAAACCGTCAGAATGTTGTATATAAATATCCTCCAAAAGGTTTCCGTTAAGGAAAGCGGTTTTGACGTCCATCTGTCATATTTCACAAACGAAATATGCAGTAATAGCAAGCATTATCCGAATAGATTTAATCATTGCAACAGATGAAAGGGTTTCGTACTAATCGACATTATGTCGTTAACGATACCCTTTCTGTATAAGCCTAGCTGAATACATTTATATGTTTCCATCCACGTCTGTCTTCCTAGAAGACCTATTTAGTACCAATAGGCACAATGCCTTCTGGTACATCAACCAGTGTCCAAACTTGGTTGGTATACATGGAATCTATTTCGGAATTCATGGCATTTTGCCATAAAATGAGTCGATAACTTGTATCACTGCCTCATACGTAGTCGATTTATTATCCTCAATAAGATTAACATCTTCATCAGGTAAGATCAGAATACCTCTCAGGTTGTTTTCTGACTCTCTCCGACCTACGCGGCTCTTGTGTATTCTAAGATTGTGGTACAATTTCAACCCTGATGAACTATTCGTATTCCGAGAAGGAATCGGTGTCAGGAATAGTATCACTCTGATTTTCATCGAGTTCTACTTTCCTCCCACTTACCATTGCATCTAGGAATTCCTCTTGGGAAAACCGCTTGGAGAGCAACAATTATATTGTTCTCTTATGAGTTGTATAAGTACTATACTTTGGTTTCCCTAGGATAACCAATTACAAATAGGTACTTATCCGATTTGGGTTCAAGTTCGGTATCATCCAAACGATTAAAGTATGCCTAGCATTCCTAAATCTTCAGGAATGAGAAACCCGGTTTCTTTCATGTTCATATCTAATATGAAGTCTGTCTAACAGATTTTATGGAACCTTATTCAAAATAAGTATTGCATTGTTTAATGCGTATCCTCAGAAGGAAATTGGTAGCTCAGAGCAACTTATCATTAACCTTACCATGTCCAACTAAGTTCGCTTTCTCCTTTCGGACACACCGTCAAATTAAGGTGTTCCGGGAGGAGTCCACCGTGAAAGAATACCATACTCTTTCGAGTAATCCAGAAACTCATTTATTTAAGCATTATCCACCATGGTCTGACCGTAATGTTTTAATACTTTTATCGGTATGTTTTTCTACTTCGTGTCGAAACTCTTTCAATTTCTTAAAAGTTTCCGTCTTATGTTTCATAAGATACACATAACCGTAACGTGATGCCACATCCGTAAAGGTTACGAAGTATTAATATCCACTTCTAGCCTAGCTAGATATAGGTCCACTTACATCACTATGAACGAGGGTTAACAGATGGTAGCTCGTGCACCTTTACCATGTAAAAGGTGTTTTAGGCACTTTGCCTTATAAACAAGATTCCCATACCTCATTTGAATTAGGATCAAATCTGTCCTAGTATCCACTCTTCGAAAGTGTGGATATACGAGTCTTGTTAATGTGTTCCAGACCAGAATGCCACAAATAAGTGTCATCTGATTTACTCAGTTTGAGCCTTTTGTTTGTCAATTTATATGTTTGAGATTCATTTATATTCTAAATATAAATATAGTTATTCACATCTAATATGTATATCTCAATATCATCTTTATAAACAAAACACCCAGTGTTCTGGAACATAAAGGTATACCCCAACGGGTTAAACTAGATACAGAGATAATGTTATTAGTTAAACTAGGTACAATATAACAGTCTCCTAATTTAAGTACATGCACAAATGGCAGTTCCAAATCTTAGGTTTCTACGGCCAAAACAGCGACTCACGTCCCGTTTCCGACTCGCAGGTCAATCTCATCTGAAGCCAGTCTCCTGCTAATCAGCAGATCCCACACATCAGTACATATGTATTTTCCATATCCAATATCAAAATCCAATTTTAAAACTAGTAGTGGACATGTTTATAACAAACATACCTGAAGCCGGAGCCTTGTCCCGCCTTCACTTCCTTCATGTCTGCCTTGTCCATACGGCAGTCACACTTCCCGTGACCCAGTTTGCCACAATTTAGGCAGACATCTTGGGATATGTCATTTGTCTTCCCAGAAGACAATGACGATTTAGCCTTGACCTTTTCTTCACAACCCCAGAAGTCTTCAGCCAAGCCTTGGTCTTCTAGAATGTCGAAGTAAGATGCGCCTCGCGCTTCTTGCTTTTTAGAAGTTCTGGCTCTGCCTCCTTGAGCATAGCCATTAACTCTCCAAGAGTTCTCTATTGGTTCATCATGAACTCGCCCCATCATTCGGGTAGTGACTGTAAGATCAAATCTATGAAAGTCTCGGCCTCGAAGGTAATGCCCAGCTAACCTAGCTGTTCGATGTCAGCAATCATCTGCGACACCTAGTGCTCGACAGATGTACCCTCCGATATACGTGAGCGTAAGAGTTTCTTTTCCAATTTATACTTCTAAGATCTAAGAATAGATCTATGAAGATCCTTTAATTTCCACATCATGGTACAATGATCTAATCATTAGTTCTGATGATTAAATTTGAGGATTCATTGCAGCAAGCATGACAGATTGAGCACTAAGGTTATGAGTCTTCCAAAGCTCATGCTCCACTATTTGCTCAACTCAGGTCCGAGAGGTTTCTCGATCAAATAGAGTAACTTCTCAGCTCCCAGGACTATCCTGAGATTCTTTTCCCAATCAAGAAAATTAAAGTCGTTAAAGACATTTTCACCCAGGATTATGTCATTTGACGCTAATCTTTCAAGTCACCTTGATTGCTATAGTCCAACTATCCAATCAACGATTTCAGCTACAATCTAATGTAATGATTACTATAGTCTAACTATATAATTAACTACAATTTGATTGGTTACTTTCAAATGTATTGATTACTATAATCTAACTATATAACCAACTACAAATGAAGTAGTTTGAATACAGTCCCACTGTTCAAATAAAACAATAATTGAATATTAGTCAAACTAATATATTTATATTTTAATGACGAAAAATTAAAATGAGCGCGTATTGGTAAGTATTTAAACGAAATTGCAAATTTAATATTTGCCTCCCACTATTTTTCGGCGAGCCTCTAACCCTCTGTGGAGTACTCGGGAAACATAGTTTCTTAATGGGCTGGGATCCCGTTAAATAACACAAAACCTTGACTTTGGCCAATAAATTGTATGAAACTTAACTAGGTAGATCTCTAAGATCAATTGGATCTCATCCAATTCCTAGATCCAGTAGGTGGACCTCCAAGTTCGAAACATATATCCAATATACGCCAATATATCCAATATATTGCCTAACCTTTTTCCTCTGAATCAACTAAGCCTTGGCTTTGGCTCAACAAGCTTAATGAAACCAGTTAAGTGTGACCCATTGACAGTGGGAAAGCTTCGTAATCGAGGTCGATGAACAAGATGTGACATTGACTTTGGCCAACAAATCACAACTTGCCCAAGACGTACGATATGGAACAAAGCTTTCGTGATTCAAACACCTCTGCAATGGACAAATGTCTTGACTTTGGCCAACAAACCAATGCCAATCTTGGATCTTGAGAGAGAATCACTCAATGGAAGGAAAAATGCTTAATATAAAATGAGGGTTTTTGTCACGATTTGGCAACTAATTTATTATCTTTAATTAGGTCTCATAATACACCCTTAAGCATGAATTCTAAAAGCATAATAAGGCACAAATAAAATTAATAATGATATGTGGATGAATATACAACAAATTGTTCCTAGAACAAATCTCTCCATCTCCTCTCTCCCGCTAGCACTATTCATATTTCTACCCAATTACATAATACTTCTAAAGAAACCTCATTTACATTGAGGTGAATTGGTGAGAAAGAAATACAATGGGATAAGGAGATAATAGGCTGGACACGCAGGTCCAATTTAATAAATTCTAAATTTATTACAACAATTTTCAAAATTGCCATCACCCTTCTAATATCCATCTGATATACATTATTCATTCATACATCCAAGTATTCACACAAAGCATGTTATTCAATCAATCTAATCCAATTAATTAATCTTTGAATTAATGACCATCCAATGTTCAAACAACGATTTGATTTGCGCGAGTCCAACTCGTTTAAGAATAAATACTCAAAGTACGTATTCTTGAATTATATCGAACTACAATTTTAAATCCAATTTAAATTATATTCAATACTAATTCATATTTAATTCCAAATTAAATAATTACACTTTCAATAGTGTCTTTTAGACTTGGATTCCAAATCCAATCTTGACGGGTCTCAAAGGTCCAATTACTATCCAATACTATTCAATTAAAGTCCAATGGGCTTTCAATTAATTCTTTAGGCGTGGGCTTTGGCCATTATGGATCAAACCCAAAAGCCTTGGCCCATTTAGGAATCATCCTATGCCATAGAATCAATTTTGGCCCATTAGGGCCAATTAAATTTTTAAAGGCCTAATGTCACATTTTTGGACTTTATGGAAATGGTTTAGGCCCAAATATGATCCAAGACCAAAATTTGGCTCAACCAAGCCCATTAGTCCAAATACAACAAATTAAAATAATACATCATTCCAAATTACATTTTAATTCAATTAAAGTGCAATTACCATAATTAATTAATTTACCTAATGTTTCCAAAACATCAATTTAATCTAATTAATCATGCCTAATTCCCAAATTTATGTCCAACACAAAATTGGTGCATAATCAACTCCACAACATGCTATAGGCTCACGACAATTACATGAAATAACACTCAATATTCAATAATCCAATTAAATCAATAATCAATATTCATTTCATGCTTTTAACACATCTAATTGTCAAAATTGAAAATTTACCATGAGAATTTTCTAGGGTTTATATTCGGCCATGTGAGGGGATTTGGGGAAAATTAATCTAATCAATTTTTCTCAAAATAAAAAATACACAAATCCAATTCATCATCATCCAAACACAACCAAATAACCAATTTAGAAATTTATAAGCTCTAAGCACAAAATCCCCAAATAAAGTCCATAAACCTTAAATTCAAATAAAGCTTAGACCTGGCTCTGATACCATTGTTAGTGTCCTAGTGACCGGTGCAATCACACACGCGTATAACGCAAGTGCACGTATCGTTCAAGTAGTATAAAAGTATCGATCCCACGAGGACTTAATACCTACTCTATTAATTTTATGAGGTCAAATGATTACTAGTGTCTAACAGGTTGATTGATTTGATTTTAAATGGTGATGGTTCTAAATTTAAAAACAAGTTAATAAAATTACACGAAAGTAGGTTTAAGAAAATTCAATATTAAGGAACTATCTAGGGTTGTGATTTCTTCCAATATCATTTTAAAGTTGAAGTGGTTATTTTATGTTTGTGTAATTTATCGGTTTACTAACCTGGAATACGAAATTATGCAAAAGCCTCTGCCGATGGTCAGACGCAAATACCCAGTTTAACCCAATTGAACCATATGTCTATGTCAACCAAATTACCTGGATTCATTAAGTTTAAGTTCCAATTATGGCTACCCCGCCCGACAGGTATATGTCTATCCTGTAAGGAAATCTATTAAAGGGTTATCTATCCTCAAGGAAGATCGTGGGCTATTAAGTCTAAGGCTGAAACCTAAAATTCCTTTTTCAAGTTTATTTTAGATTTACCAGATCAATCTTATTAATGGCCAATTAACAAGACGCATTAAGCTTAAGACTTAATAAGTAAACCTTTAAATTACCCAAACTATAACATAACCCCTTATAAACCGGTGATATTAGAGTTCATCACAACCCTAGATAACTAATTTAGTTACAACACATAACTAGGGCTAGTAAAATAAAAGACATAAAGTAAAAATGCTGAAAATTAATTGCGGTAAAGTAAAAGCTGAAAAGTAAATTACAATAAAATGCTAACGTAAAAGGATCAACTTTTACTATTTACTATTTTAGATATCTCCATTAATATAATATATTAACTTGTGATTATTTTACCAACCTGCCATATAGGCGGTAACCTGATTAAGTCAAATTAAGTCCAACCAGCCATAAAGGCGGAATCAAAATAAACCTGCCATATAGGCGGTAAGAAAATTTAATTACCAACCGACCAATCTGGCGGTATCCTTGCTTAGTCAAGTTTAAACCAGTTTAAAATGAATTACCAACCGACCAATATAGCGGTATCCTTTTTAAGTCAAATTTTAAATAGTGAATATATTATATTTAAGGGAGATTAATCTAAATAGCAATAGTAAAAGAATTACCTTTCACCCTAGCAGGGGGAAGTTACCTCCTCATGGCTGAATAATAAAAACCGTAAAAAGTAAAGAAAGTAAATTACTATTACTATTACAGAACGTAATTAAAATTAATTACAAAACTGAAATTAAAACAAATTAGATAGAAAACTCCCTATTTACATCAGAGAATTCAGAGAGGAAGGTACATCTGAAACTGAAATTTCGAGCTCTATTTATAGGCCTCGTTGACCACCTCGCATCGCGACGTGCTGACGTGGCGCTCTCTGATTCGTCAGCTCCGATTCTTATCCGCTGACATGGCAATTGCAGATGATTAACTCAATAATTATGCTGAAATGGCAGTGACGTGGCGATACATGACGTCAGAGAACTTTCATGTCTGACTAGTCCTTAGACTTGAGGTCTTTACAATCTTATGTGTGGATCAAATGAGTTTGACATTCTCCTTCCCCGGTTCAAAAGATTCGGTCATAAGGGTATGATTGGGTCATTTGTTGAAACACATGAAGTTTGTAAAGATACAATAGAGAATCGCCACACTCTCGGATAGTATTTTCTTAGAAGAGTAGTATTCCAGTTCGCGGGTTGATATATGTGATCAATGCTTGAGATTGTGGCCGCAGTGGAAGAATCATTTGAGATTATTGGGTTAGCACGATTCATGACACTATCAACATCATACATTTGACTTTATGGGTAGACACTTTCTATACCTTAGGTCAAACGGTGGGGATACAGTGAGGCGAGGGACCATATCATATGTAAATCACATACAGAATGGGTACATATCTTTCCTTCTCATTTGAGGGCTGTAGGCACTGCATTTTTTGCATATAAGTCCCTATGATGAGTCTTATTTGGAGACACTACCTTTTATGTCACGGAATTCGTGGGAAATGGATGTCGGAAGGGGAAATTCAGAACAAGTATGTCATCAGATT
Source organism: Zanthoxylum bungeanum (assembly GCA_019454045.1). Lineage (NCBI taxonomy): Eukaryota > Viridiplantae > Streptophyta > Magnoliopsida > Sapindales > Rutaceae > Zanthoxylum > Zanthoxylum bungeanum. The sequence goes on from SKCR01041451.1 coordinate 158,014, forward strand.
CATTTCACAAGTTCACTGTTTTCGTTATTTCTGCGTTCGTTGTTCGTTCGAACGTCAAGCAGATTGCAGGCGTTCGTGTAGCGTTCGAACGGTGTCGGTATTTCTGGTTTTGCTGCTAGCCTCACACCCAAGCCCAATTAGCCCACCAAAGCCCATAAAACACATCCAATTAATAAAACACATATTTAACAAATGGTGAAATTAAATAAAATCTAAAAATCACATACCAAATTAAAATAAATATCAAATAAAATCATGCCTAATTAAAATCAATCAACAAATATTATATGCCTAAACAAAAAAAATTAAATATATCATATTCCTAATCTAGCCAAGACATGTCCCCCAATCAAATATTAGACTTTCCTTGTGAGACACCAATTGATTCCTTCCTTTTCAAACAAGGAGAAACCCTAGCTCTTTGCCTATAAAAGAAACCCAAAACCAAGACACTTCCCCCTAGCACATTGATACAAACCATAAAACTTCTGCAAGGCATTGACACCCTAGCTCATTCACACAGAAAACTCATAGTTCATTCACACAAGAAACACCCAAGCTCATTGACACAACTCTCCCTCACTCTCAATAATCGAAAATCACAAACCAAAGAACCCCCATTTCCTTGACCAAAACACATCCCGAATAGTACCCTTTAACTCACCAAAACAGTCCCCAAACCACACCATAACAACAGCCCAAACTACACCCAAAACAGTCCCCAAATACACCAAGAACAGTAGCCTAAATACAGTAAACGTAGTGACCATAAAACGTCACCGAAAGAACAGCAAAATATAGTAAAAACAGCAGCAAAACAAGGAGAACTAAGACTCAAAATAGTGAGACAACGAACGAGAGTAGTGAACCAGTGAACCGGAGGAGTTGCGGAGTGTTAGCCCTTCCGACGATCGTGTATCGTACATCCGAGATGTGATTTGAAAGGTTAGACCTGAGAGCACTTTTTCTATTTATTGTCATTCGTTTTTTTTTAATTGTTTTATTCGCATGAGAGTCGTTTGTGGATGCATGTTGTGGCTTTGAATAAAATGGAAAATGTGTCGCCTCTTGTGGTATATAGGATGGAAACCCGGACAGAAATTTCATAGCCGATTTCGAATGGACGATAGTATGATCTGTACTCGGGATACAACTCCACATACCACTTAAGTAAACGACGCATATTTCGTTTTATGTTGTTATGATTTGTTTACTATTCGCTACTTGATTTCTACATGTTATTGGTTTATGTAATGATGAGATAAAGCGCATGGGCTTAGTAAGTGCGATTAAAGGTCCTCTATTTTGAGAGGTTAAAATCCTTTACCACGATGTTTTGCCGTGCCGGATGATGTATATTCGGTTGAATGTGAGATATGTTCAATCGGTTATACAAAGTCCGATATTGTTGTCTTTATTTCTTATATGCATCGTGTTATTAGCGTATGGGCTTAGTAAGTGCGATTAAAGGTCCTCTAGTTTGAGAGGTTAAAATCCTTTACCACGATGCTTTGCCGCGCTGGATAATGTCTATTCGATTGGATGTGAAATATGTTCAATCGGATACATAAAGTCCGATATCATTGTCTTCACTTTTTTATATAAGTATTGTGTTGTTTGCGCATGGGTTTAGTAAGTGCGATTAAATGTCTTCTATTTTAAGAGGTTAAAATCCTTTACCACAATGCTTTGCCGCGCCTTTTAGCCCATCATTATTTATTAGGTTTCATCTATTCATCCGTTCATGTATGTGTCATGTTGTTTACTATATTTTGGAGGTCACTGCTGTGACCCCGTTCGAACACGTTTCAGAACGCCGCACGAACTCATGTTTTCTGTCTCAGCTCGTTCGAACGCGTTTACGAAAAAAACTCGAACGCGCATGCATTTTTCCTTATCATGCATCAGGTCTCATTTCCGTTCAAACGCGTTTCCGAACGCCAGATGAATGTGAGCATTCTGTTTCATTTCCGTTCGAACGCGTTTACAAACGCTACTCGAACGCGAACCTTATGTTTACCGTTCGAACGCGGATATGAACGCCGCACGAACGCCCACGGTAAATAGGTCATCTTCCATCACATCTCAAGCATGGTTACTCATTTTGTCATTTCCCTTTTTGATTACTCATGTTATCGCACTTGGTCATTCATTGTGTTCACAAGGTTAGATGTTCGTTTCCATGATGCATGTTTGCACGGTAGTTACCTAATTATGCTTCCACATTCATCCATTCAACATGTTCATGAAGTTATATGCTTGCCGTTTCTCCAATTTGCTTTCATGCGTGATTATACAATTATTATCTACTGGCATGCCAATGATCGAATGTAATGTGCTTATGACATTGTATGCTAGCTGTATTTATCTTTATGCATGCAAATTGGGACATAGATTATATGCAAATAGGTTGTATGCAAATATGAAAATGTGTTACATGTGAACCTAGATGAACTTTTGATGTATGCATGCGAACTTAGGAGTAAATTATCCTTGGAAATATATGTTGCTTAGGCTTGGTTGAATTATTGCACAAATCATTTTATTACAAGTGGCATAAGTAATGGACCATTCCGAACCCAACGGTTTGAGGTATTCCCTTGCGAGGGGTGAGTGTGGCCTTAAACTATTTTCCCGGTTCACACCGGGTGGCGACTCCATTATTCTCCGGTTTAGTCCCCCGCGGGCTACTCCGTACTCCCAATCGGACCACGAGCCCGAGACAGCATGCGTCGCCCAGTTTCTGTGTTCCCACAGGGGCCTTGGCATGTTGCTAGATGTCAACCTTGGTCATTGAAATCGAACAACCATCTGATCGGAGGATAATTTATGTTCGATTAAATTATCATGATTCATTTCATGTCCAACTTGAGGGGAACCCAAAAGGTCACACACAACAAAGTCGAAATCAATGGTTAACAGTGCACAGTACAAATTTAACATCATATATAATTGTTGTAGGACTTGTTCATATCAATGTGTTTAATTATTGAACAGATCATTTATGAGGTTCCAAAGTGGCTTAGGGAATGGTGAATGACGATAGGGGCACTTTGGGAATTGGAAAAAAGAATAAGAAAAAAAAATGTGAATAATAAATTTAATTATTTTTTATTTTTGTATTTGTTTTGAATTCCAATTCGGCCCAAACTCTTATTAGGGTTTTATAATATCATTAAACCACTATATTAAGATCCAATGGCTAAGATTTAATTATCATTTATCCCACATCAGAATCTTAATTAATTTTGTTGTCTTTGGAGCACATATATAAACCCAAAGAATTCTTTACAAATTTTTACACCAAAACCTTTCATATATTGGGTTTATATAAGTGAGAAACTCTAAAGTTTAAGAGTAAGTCATTGATTTTGAGGATCCTTAAGTCTAATTGACTAGAGGAATCTCAAGTTAAAAGTTTTGAGGTATTTGCCTAGGCTAGCACCAAGGGCAAAATACTCGTGCACTCAAGGCGTAGTCTTGTCGTTGAGTTCTGGCTTTGGTGTGTGCACCTTTGGAGGCCACACACTTGGGTGGCTCTTTGGAACGTCGAAGAGCTTGATGAGTTCGAGAAAAGCTTGTGGATTGGAGGAAGGACTGGAGGAGTCTTCGGTTCAAGTAAGTCTTTTTTCTTTCTTTATTTTAATTAGAGTTCTTATGATAGTTAGCATGTTTAGGTTTATGTTCTTTGCATGTTTTATGAGTTTTTATGCTTAGAATATATTGTTACATGCCTAGGCTTGTATAATAATAAAAACAAATGGGTCTTGGGCAAATGGATAGCGGCATCATAATTTTTTAATTTTCCGATGCGCTCTCGCGGCCGCTTCCCAACATTAAACACTTGCTCAATAAAACTTTTAGCAATTCAAGACTTAGTATTACACTTTTAATTTTACAATACAATATTCGATATGTGTAGATATATGTGTATATGTCAATCAAGATTGGATGTAATTACTTGTGTATGATTACACTTTAAATTCCCAACAAGTATGCAACACACAATTAATTTTCAACTTTATCTAAGGGTGGCAAAAAAGCCACGGCCCGGCCCGCGGGCTTAAAAGCCGGGCCGGGCTTTCCTATTTCGGCCCGGGCCCGGGCCAAAATTAAAAAAAAAAAAAAAAAAAAAACATAAATATAGATATATTTTAATATGTTTGTATCATTTTATTTATTTTTAGTATTTAAATTGTTAATTTATCAATAAATTTGTGATTTATTTAAAATTGTCTTTATATATAGTGTAAATATATTTATATTTGTATTTTTTTTTAATTTTTTTTTAAATTCGGGCCTAAAAAAAGCCCTGGCCCAAGCCCGGCCCGACTCGGGCCAGGCCGGCCCGGCCCGTAAGGCACCCGGCCGGGCTTTTTCACGGGCCCGGGCTTTTTTTGGGTTGGCCGGGCTAGGGCCGGGCTTGTAAAAGCCCGGCCCGGCCCGGCCCATTGCCACCCCTAACTTTATCACTATGTGTATGCTTGCGATAATTGAATACCCTAATATTAGCTTAAATCTATACTACCAAGATCATTGTGATACAGTATATGATTTACTATGTTAATATTATGATTAATTAAGTTAATCTAAGTTTTTTTTTTCAATTTTAAAAACAATTCCAGGACTGATTTCGATAGTGTTGCGTTCGTATATACATTCGAACGAGACTGTCCATTGTGTGCGCGTTCGTGTAGCATTCGTAAACGCGGTCGAACAGAGTGTTCCAGAGAGTTCACGTTCATGTAGTGTTCGAGAACGCGTTCAAACAGAATATTCTAGAGAGTAAACGTTCGTGTAGTGTTCGAGAACGCGTTCGAATGGAATATTCCATAGAGTTTACGTTCATGTTGCGTTTAGGATGCGTTCGAACATTCTAGGGAAGAAAGCTTACGTTCGAGTTGCGTTTGAATACGCGTTCGAACGTTCTAAGTCAGAAGGCTTGCGTTCAAGAAGCGTTTGAAAACGCGTTCGAAAGTTCTTATGAAAATTTAGATTTTAGCCTTTGCGTTCGTCGGGAGTTCGAACAACTTACGTATTTTTCATGCACAAGTAAATTCTCCAGAAAATTCTTATCAAAGCATGCGAATTTCTATCAAACAACACTAAAATAGTAAGTTCTTAAAATGTTGGTGGATTAGTGTGTTATTAAACAAAATTAAATGCAATAACAATCAATCAGAACGTAAATTTGAGATTTACTCTAACATGCATGAACAAAAAACTAAATAAACAGAAATTGAGAACAAGAAAAACCTTAAAACATTGAAACAAGAAAAACCTATAATGACATCCAAGTCGAGATGTATCTCTGTCCTTAAGAACTTATTAGTCCCGTCTCAGTGCTCTACGGTTCTGTGGCTAACGTTCTCCCAGAATAACTCGATTTTCCTCTTCTTCAAGGGGCACTCCTTAAGAAGATCTTGAACTAGGAATATGGAGGAACTCTCTTTAACTCAAACAATGAAATGTGACTCACAAAATTCGGATGGAATCAGATTCTTGAGAATGAACATGAAGGCCTCCTTATAAAGGCATGGAATGGTGCCTTAAGGGCACCCTTTGGGATGGGATGCAACCCTCCAAAGGGTTATACCCCTCCCATGCACCCCTTGGAGCCTTGTAGCATGTTATACTCAATTGGAGGATATGTCCCTATAGGATACCATCCAAGGGACATGTCTCTCCTCCATCCAAAATAATTATATTTGAAGAATTTACAACATGGCATGATGAAGTATTATCAAAGCATATGATCAAAAGGGATGAAACAAATTGGGCGTGTCAATTATGCATGTTTCATGAATTAAAGTTGTGTGAATTTTATGTTGCAAATTTACGAGTCAAATACTGCTTGTGGAATGAGATTACACGCACATGACTGCTTTGCCTTATGTCAAAACGAAACAAGGGCCAATTGATACGCTCACTATTGTCACGCGCATGATCAGGACTGGATCAAAGAACATGCACGCGCATGGTTAATGACGAGGAAGCCGAATTGTCACAAGCCATAATATGTTCGTGAATTAATTATAGATTATTTTGAGGGCTGTTCGGGGCTGTTCGAGTTTGAATTTTTGGCAGAAAAATTCTGGATTAATATGAGGAGAGCATAATTTTTTATAAGGTCGATCCCGGGTGCCTAAGACTCTTCCGCTGCGTGAGGGAAAGCGTTTCCTACACTGCCTTCTCCGGGTCGCGACATGTATCCTATTGCATCATGACGTGCTTGTTATGTCACGACGTGCATCACAGTGAGTTGCGACTTCAGCAAGTTTCTATCACAGGAACCCATTTGCAAAATTCTGAAAGTTTTGGGACTTTATTATAAATACCTAAAAGTTCAAGCGTCAAACTGTAATTTTCGAAATAAAAAAAAAAAGTTGTAAAGTTTTCTTGAATTAAATTGAGTAAAATTAAAATTCGTATTCCATTAAAAGTTCTTTTTGGAAAGAATCCTAATGGAATTTGAGTTGTTGCTAGTTTTGAACTTAAACTTCCTTTTAGGAAGTTAAAATCAAATTGGAGTTTTAATTGAATTAAAACACATTAATTGTTTCACGACAATAATCCTAATACTTTGATTAAACCTTTTAATAATTCAATAGGATTAAAATCTTAATTGATAAATAATGAAAGAGTAATCTTTTAAAAGTTTTAAGATTAGTATAAGATTATACAAGTCATGAGAACCTTAGACATTCTCGTACAATGACGTACAGAGAACTCATTATCAATGTAATAAGAGTCTGAGAAGGTAGGGACTTAAGTAGTCACGTATGACCTCCCTCATCTTCTGGGAGTTTTATCTAGTCACCAAATTGTGAAAGATTGTCTTTAAACCATGAAACAGTTTTATTAAATGTTAATAAAAGATCAGGATCCCCTCGTCTAGAACCAAACATAAAAGTTACGTGATAAAGTGTGTTTGTGCATGATGTTTAATGAAAGTATAAGATACAAAAATATCAAGATGAACTAAAGAAATACATAAAAATCATATATATATATGAATAATTAATGAGTCCCCAAGATTAAATATTAAGCCTTAACCTTCCAACACGATCAAGTAGCCTATTAAACATATGTTGGCAATCTCAAAACCTATTAGGTGAGGAACCATCACATGTTTAAGTACTCTTTGACTGTTTCATCTTTTTAACCTAATTGTTGTAGGGCTAATCACATGTGTACGTGATGAAAGGTGTTGGGCCTACTTTAACTAGTGAAAATATCAACTCATTAATTGTTTGCTAGATGTGCAAAGGTCAAGTCTTGTATAGAGATAAAAAATAAAAGGAATTTTGACTCATTGAAGATGAAGTATCAAAATCCATTAAGTGAGGCATGACATTCACAATAATAATTCGACATCCCACTAGAAATGTAACACCTCGGAAATTCCAACGGCTACTATGTTAAAGATGGAATAATATGTGATATGAATCATGTTCAAGCATGTATGTGCTCATGAAATGACTTTTTGGATATTCGGAAAATTCTTTGCAGTTCCGATACCAAATTTGTTTGATGTTCCACTCCGAACAACTCTTAGTATTCGGGCCTTAACATTTTCATACGATCTCCGATTTTTTATGAATTTTATATCGTCAAAAATCTAAAACCGAGAGTTACAACTTCCGCGTTAGATATTGTTCCAAATTTGAATTAGAAGTAGGTCAACAATCATAATTTACAAAGCTACTATAGTAAGATTCGGGAATAAACTAGAATTGGGTGATGTGGTAAATTTTGGGCCACTCATTTGCAAACAAAAAAAAATCATCCCTTGCACTATAAATAGAAAACACTATTCATCATCTTATCTTCTCCTTAGGGGAAGAATTTGGTCCCCAAATAACTTCAAATTCTTTCATTTTCACATGCCAATGTGAAGAAAAATTGATGATTTCAACTCCTCTTAATGCAAGTAAGCTTCTTTTTCTTCTTCTTTCCTCTAATCTTGAGTTTATGGCATGAATCTTCTTCCCCTAAATTCGAACTAGAAGAACCCTATAATTTCTTTTGGCATTTTAGCTACAAAAGTAGTGCTAACATACATATTTAAGCAATTCATGATAACATTGAGCATGGATTGAGCTTCCTTTTTGTAAATACCTAAATTTTCCCCAATGGAAGGGGGCTGACCGAAACTGTTATGATCTTAGGGGGGAGTGTTTTTGTTGCTTTGATGAAAATTATTGATGAAGTATGCTTAGAATGATGTTTGATATGAGTTTGTTTTGGTTTAAGTTGAAGATCCAAAATTGCATATTAAATTAGGAAATTAAGCATGTTTTATAGGTTATTAAGAGTGCTTATAATATTGTAAATTCTATTGGGGATCATTGGATTAGAAGAATTAAATGAGAATGTGAAATAAGAAAGTTAAGTAATGGTATTGGGTTAGGATACTTTCCGAACAAGCTGTAAATATTTGTTTATAAGTCAAGTTTGTGATGTCCGATTGATGAAGCATAAATTTCTGAATAAACTAGAAACATAAGGTAGTAACATATCCAAAATTTAGAATTTTTAGATTTAAGATGAGACCGGACCAAATTTTTGAATTTAGGTTATCTGCTGCTAATGTGCCCAGTTTATGGAGAAAATCCAATAACGCAGCGGAAACGCGGAAAATCAAAATTTTCTGATTTCAAAATTTTTTCTTGGATCAATTAAATAAACTTATATATTTAATTATCCAATACTTAAAAACTGAAATTTTGCACAAGAAATCAAATTTCTTGGTAATTGCCGAATTGGCCCAAAACTTTACAAATTGATAATTTTAGTCCTAAAATTGTCAAATACAATTTTGGATGATTCTAAATCATTTCTAAAATGATGTCCTACATGTCCAAAACATCAAAAATTAGATTGTAACAGAATCCCCAAATTTCCTTAAATTGCCGAACAGCCCCAAACTTTTCAATTTTTGCAATTTGACCCTTTTATGTTTAAAACATGTCAAGATCAAATCCAATCAACCCAAAAATTAATATGCATCATATACACCATCGGGAATGCTGTTATATTTCTTGTATTATATGTCGATGACATATTAATCATCGGGAATGATATTCTCTTGATGCAAGCCACCAAGCAATGGTTATCTCAGAATTTCTCCATGAAAGATTTGGGAGAAGCAGCCTATATCCTCGGCATTAAGATCTACCGTAATAGATCTAAGAGGTTGTTAGGACTTTCTCAATCTACGTACATAGATAATGTTTTGAAAAGATTCAAAATGGAAGATTCCAAAAGAGGTTATTTACCTACTTGTCATGAAATCAAATTATCTAAGGAGAAATATCCACATACTCTGTCAGATAGAGAGCGTATGAGTAGTATCCTGTAGGCTTCAGCAATAGGATCGATCATGTACGCCATGCTATGTACAAGACCTGATGTCTCTTATGCTCTTAGCATAACAGCAGGTATCAGGCAAATCCTGGTGAGCAATACTGGGCAGCTGTCAAAACAATCCTCAAGTATCTAAGAAGAACTAAGGATGTGTTCTTGACATACAAAGATTGTTCTGAGATGAAAGTCATTGGTTACTGTGATGCGAGCTTTCAGACCGATAGAGATGACATCAGATCGCAAATAGGATATCTGTTTACTTTGAATGGCGGAGTTGTCAGTTGGAAAAGCTCAAAGCAGTCAACTACAACGGACTCCACCACTGAAGCCGAGTATATTGTAGCATCTGAGGCAGCTAAAGAAACTGTCTGGATAAAGAAGTTCATCACGGAGCTGGAAGTGCTTCCAGCGATAAAGAATGGCGTCACGATGTACTGTGACAACACGGGCGCCATTGCTCAATCAAAGGAACCAAGGTCCCACCAGAAATCCAAGCATGTACTCAAGCGATTTCATCTCATCAAGGAGATTGTTGAGAGAAAAGAAGTTATTATAGAGAAAATACCCACAGAAGATAATCTTGCAGATTCTCTGACTAAAGGGCTGCCTCAACAAAAGCATGATAGGCACACCCGAGAGTATGGTGTCCAGATTCATACTAGTTGGCTATAGTGAAAGTGGGAGATTGTTAGGGATATGCCCTATACCCAACTTGTGGATGGGCTATATGTACATGTATTTGTAATATTTTCATTAATTAATAAATGGCAATCTTTATTATACGTTTTTTTACATAAATTATATGAATCATCAAACACTGTAATAAAGCCCTTGGAGTAATAAGATGATGGCTTGCACGCCTTATGAGAATCATTACTCTAAAACGTTCATAGTCATAGTTTTGTGAATAATCTGAGCGTTCACAAAGCGGAGAGACTAGCATGATGATATGATCCACCCTTAAGTGGGGTAGCCGATCTCATAGGCTACTAGCGGAGATTCGTCTGCTTGGTGTATCATATGGATGCATGAGTTACTCATGTCCATCGAACTGACCGCCGGAAGTTTTCACATGGAGTGTTTATCCCATGTGTCTGTGAGAACTTTCATGTATCGATTGTATGACTAGTCCTTAGACTTGAGGTCTTTACAATCTTATGTGTGGATCAAATGACTTTGACATTCTCCTTCCCCGGTTCAAAAGATCCGGTCATAAGGGTATGATTGGGTCATTTGTTGAAACACATGAAGTTTGTAAAGATACAACAGAGAATTGCCACTCTCTCGGATAATATTCTCTTATAAGAGTAGCATTCCAGTTCGCGGGTTGATATGTGTTATTAGTGCTTGAGACTGTGGCCGCAGCGGAAGAATCATGTGAGATTCTTGGGTTAGCACGATTCATGACACTATCAACATCATACATTTGACTATATGGGTAGACACTTTCCATACCTTAGGTCAAACGGTGGGGATACAGTGAGGCGAGGGGCCATATCATATGTAAATCGCATACAGAATGGGTATATATCTTTCCTTCTCATTTGGGGGTCTTGGCATGTTGCTAGATGTCAACCTTGGTCATTGAAATTGAATGACCATCTTATCGGAGGATAATTTATGTTCGATTAAATTATCAAGATTCATTTCATATCCAACTTGAGGGGAACCCAAAAGGTCAGACACAACAAAGTCAATGGTTAACAGTGCACAATACAAATTTAACATCATATATGATTGTTGTAGGAATTGTTCATAAATGATTCAATGTGTTTAATTATTGAACAGATCATTTATGAGGTTCCAAAGTGGCTTAGGGATTGGTGAATGATGATAGGGGCACTTTGGGAATTGGAAAAATGAATAAGAAAAAAAATATGAATACTAAATTTATTTTATTTTTTATTTGTTTTGAATTCCAATTCGGCCCAAACTCTTATTAGAGTTTTATAATATCATTAAACAACTATATGAAGATCCCATGGCTAAGATTTCATTAGCATTTATCCTACATCAGATTCTTAATTAATTTATTGTCTTTGGAGCACCTATATAAACCCAAAGAATTCTTTACAAATTTTTACACCAAAACCTTTCATATATTGGGTTTATATAAGTGAGCAACTCTAAAGTAAGAGTAAGCCATTGATTTTGAGGATCCTTAAGTCTAATTGACTAGAAGAATCTCAAGTTAAAAGTTTTGAGGTATTTGCCTAGGCTAGCACCAAGGGCAAAATACTCGTGCACTCAAGGCGTAGTCTTGTCGTTGAGTTATGGCTTTGGTGTGTGCACCTTGGAGGCCACACACTTGGGTGGCTCTTGGAACGTCAAGAGCTTGATGAGTTCGAGAAAAGCTTGTAGATTGGGGGAAGGACTGGAGGAGTCTTTGGTTCAAGTAAGTCTTTTTTCTTTCTTATTTTAATTAGAGTTCTTATGATAGTTAACATGTTTAGGTTTATGTTCTTTACATGTTTTATGAGTTTTTATGCTTAGAATATATTGTTACATGCCTAGGCTTGTAGAATAATAAAAACAAATGGGTCTTGGGCAAAGGGATAGCGGCATCATAATTTTTTAATTTTCCGATGCGCTCTCGCGGCCGATTCCCAACATTAAACACTTGCTCAATAAAACTTTTAGCAATTCAAGACTTAGTATTACACTTTTAATTTTACAATACAATATTCGATATGTGTAGATATATGTGTATATGTCAATCAAGATTGGATGGAATTACTTGTGTATGATTACACTTTAAATTCCCAACCAAGTATGCAACACACAATTAATTTTCAACTTTATCACTATGTGTATGCTTGCGATAATTGAATACCCTAATATTAGCTTAAATCTATACTACCAAGATTATTGTGATACAATATATGATTTACTAAGTTAATATTATGATTAATTAAGTTAATCTAAGTTTTTTTTTTCAATTTTAAAAACAATTCCAGGACTGATTTCGTTAGTGTTGCGTTTGTATATATGTTTGAACGAGACTGTCCAGTGTGTGTGTGTTCGTGTAGCGTTCGTAAACGCGTTCGAACGAAGTGTTCTAGAGAGTTCACGTTCGTGTAGCGTTCGAGAACGCATTCGAACAGAATATTCCAGAGAGTTCACGTTCGTGTGGTGTTCGAAAAAGCATTCGAATGGAATATTCCAGAGAGTTTACATTCATGTTGCGTTAGGATGCGTTCGAACGTTCTAGGGCAAAAAGCTTGCGTTCGAGTTGCGTTTGAATACGCGTTCGAACGTTCTAAGTCAGAAGGCTTGCGTTCGAGACGCGTTTGAATACGCGTTCGAACGTTTTTATGAAAATTCAGATTTTAGCCTTTGCGTTCGTCGAGCGTTCGAACGCCCTTACATATTTTTCATGCACGGATTATATTCTCCAGAAAATTCCTTATCAAAGCATGTGAATTTCTATCTAACAACACTAAAATAATAAGTTCTTAAAATTATTGGTGGATTAGTGTGTTATTAAAGAAAATTAACATGCAATAACAATCAAAATCAGAACGTAAATTTCAGATCTACTCTAACATGCTTGAACCTTAAAACTTTGAGAACAAGGAAAACCTTATAAATGACGTCCAAGTCGAGATGTATCTCTGTCCTTAAGAACTTATTAGCCCCGTCTCAGTACTCTGCGGTTCTGTGGCTAACGTTCTCCCAGGATAACTCGGATTCCTCTTCTTCAAGGGGTACTCCTTAAGAAGATCTTGAACTAGGAATATGGAGGAACTCTCTTTGACTCAAACAATGAAATGTGACTCACAAAATTCGGATGGAATCAGATTCTTGAGAATGAACATGAAGGCCTCCTTATAAAGGCATGGAATGGTGCCTTAAGGGCACCCTTTGGGATGGGATGCAACCCTCCAAATGGTTATACCCCTCCCATGCACCCCTTGGAGCCTTGTAGCATGTTATACTCAATTGGAGGATATGTCCCTATAGGATACCATCCAAGGGACATGTCTCTCCTCCATCCAAAATAATTATATTGAAGAATTTACAACATGGCATGATGAGTATTATCAAAGCATATGATCAAAAGGGATGAAACAAATTGGGCGTGTCAATTATGCATGTTTCATGAATTAAAGTTGTGGGAATTTTATGTTGCAAATTTACGAGTCAAATACTGCTTGCGGAATGAGATTAGACGCACATGACTGCTTTGCCTTATGTCAAAACGAAACAAGGGCCAATTGTTACGCTCACTATTGTCACGCGCATGGCCATGACTGGATCAAAGAACATGCACGCGCATGGTTAATGACGAGGAAGCCGAACTGTCACAAGCCATAATATGTTCGTGAATTAATTATGGATTATTTTGAGGGCTGTTGGGGGCAGTTCGAATTTGAATTTTTGGCAGAAAAATTCTGGATTAATATGAGGAGAGCAGAATTTTTTTTAAGGTCGATCCGGGTGCCTAAGCCTCTTCCGCTGCACGAGGGAAAGCGTTCCCTACACTACCTTTTCCGGGTCGCGACGTGTATCCTATTGCATCATGACGTGCTTGTGAAGTCGCGATGTGCATCACAGTGAGTTGCGACTTGAGCAAGTTTCTACCACAGGAACCCATTTGAAAAATTCTGAAAGTTTTGGGACTTTATTATAAATACCTAAAAGTTCATGGGTCAAACTGTAATTTTCGAAATTAAAAAACAAATTGTAAAGTTTTCTTGAATTAAATTTTGAGTAAAATTAAAATTCTTATTCCATTAAAAGTTATTTTTGGAAAGAATCCTAATGGAATTTGAGTTGTTGCTAGTTTTGAACTTAAACATCCTTTTAGGAAGTTAAAATCAAATTGGAGTTTTAATTGAATTAAAACTCATTAATTGTTTCACGACAATAATCCTAATACTTTGATTAAACCTTTTAATAATTCAATAGGATTAAAATCTTAATTGATAAATAATGAAAGAGTAATCTTTTAAAAGTTTTAATATTAGTATAAGATTATACAAGTCATGAGAACCTTAGACATTCTCGTACAATGACGTACAAATAACTCATCATCAATGCAATAAGAGTCTGAGAAGGTAGGGACTTAAGTAGTCACTATGACCTCCCTCATCTTATGGGAGTTTTATCTAGTCACCAAATTGTGAAAGATTGTCTTTAAACCAAATGAAACAGTTTTATTAAATGTTAATAAAAGATCAGGATCCGCTCGTCTAAAACCAAACATAAAAGTTACGTGATAAAGTGTGTTTTGTGCATAATGTTTAATGAAAGTATAAGATACAAAAATATCAAGATGAACTAAAAGAAAATACATAAAAATCATATAGAGATATGAATAAGTAATTAGTCCCCAAGATTAAATATTAAGCCTTAACCTTCCAACACGATCAAGTAGCCTATTAAACATATGTTGGCAATCTCAAAACCTATTAGGTGAGGAACCCTCACATGTTTAAGTACTCTTTGACTTGTTCGTCTTTTTAGCCTAATTGTTGTAGGGCTAATCACATGTGTTACGTGACGAAAGGTGTCGGGCCTACTTTAACTAGTGAAAATATCAACTCATTAATTGTTTGCTAGATGTGCAAAGGTCAAGTCTTGTATAGAGATAAAAAAAATAAAAGGAATTTTGACTCATTGAAGATGAAGTACCAAAATCCATTAGGTGAGGCATGATATTCACAATAATAATTCGACATCCCACTAGAAATATAACACCCCGGAAATTCCAACGACTACTATGCTAAAGATGGAATAATACGTGATATGAATCATGTTCAAGCATGTATGTTCTCATGAAATGACTTTTTGGATATTCGGAAAATTCTTTGCAGTTCCGATACAAAATTTGTTCGATGTTCCACTCCGAACAGCTTTTCATACGGTCTCCGATTTTTTATGAATTTTATATCGTCAAAAATCTAAAATCGAGAGCTACAACTTCAGCGTTAGATATTGTTCCAAATTCGAATCAGAAGTAGGTCAACAATCATAATTTTCGTAGCTACTATAGTAAAATTCGGGAATAAACTAGAATTGGGTGATGTGGTAAATTTTGGGCCACTCATTTGCAAACAAAAAAAAATCATCTCTTGCACTATAAATAGAAAACACTATTCATCATTTTATCTTCTCCTTAGGGCACGAATCTGGTCCCAAAATAACTTCAAATTCTTTCATTTTCACATGCCAAGGTGAAGGAAAAAATTGATGATTTCAACTCTCTTCATGCAAGTAAGCTTCTTTTTCTTCTTCCTTCCTCTAATCTTGAGTTTATGGCATGAATCTTATTCCCCTAAATTCGAACTAGAAGAACCCTAGAAATTTTCTTTTGGCATTTTAGCTACAAAAGTAGTGCTAACATATATATTTAAGCAATTCATGATACATTGAGCATGATTGAGCTTCTTTTTTGTAAATACCTAAATTTTCCCAAGGGAAGGGGGCTGACCGAAACTGTTATGATCTTAGGGGGGAGTGTTTTTATTGCTTTGATGAAAATTATTGATGAAGTATGCTTAGAATGATGTTTGATATGAGTTTGTTTTGGTTAAGTTGAAAATCCAAAATTACATATTAAATTAGGAAATTAAGCATGTTTTATAGGTTATTAAGAGTGCTTATAATATTGTAAATTCTATTGGGGATCATTGGATTAGAAGAATTAAATGAGAATTTGAAATAAGAATGTTATGTAATGGTATTGGGTTAGGATACTTTCCGAACATGCTGTAAATATTTGCTTATAAGTCAAGTTTGTGATGTCCGATTGATGCAGCGTAAATTTCTGAATAAATTAGACAAATAAGGTAGTAACATATCCAAAATTTAGAATTTTTAGACTTATGATGAGACCGGACCAAATTTTTGAATTCAGGTTATCTGCTGGCCATGTGCCCAGTTTATGGAGAAAATCCAATAAAGCAGCGGAAATGCGGAAAACCAAAATTTCTGATTTCAAAATATTTTCTTGGATAAATTAAACAAACTTATTTATTTAATTATCCAATACTTAAAAACTGAAATTTTTCACACGAAATCAAATTTCTTGGTAATTGCCGAATTGGCCCAAAACTTTACAAATTGATCATTTTAGTCCTAAAATTGTCAAATACAATTTTGGATGATTCTAAATCATTTCTAAAATGATGTCCAACATGTCCAACACATCAAAATCAGATTGTAACAAAATCCCCAAATTTCCTTAAATTGCCGAACAACCCCAAACTTTTCAGTTTTTGCAATTTGGTCCTTTTATGTTTAAAACATGTCAAGATCAAATCCAATCAACCCAAAAATTAATATGCATCATATACACACCATAATACATCATATATATGAAAAGACTCAAATTTGGAAAGGGTTAAGAATCCTAATTTTACAATTCTTCAATTTATAAATTTACCAAATCAATTAAATCCAACCTTTTAATTCAAACTTTACGACACCAAACAAGTCTCACCATCATGAAACAACTCAAGAATAATTCTAGGTCATCAATGAGTGGCTTAGCAACTCTAGAATGGCAACTTGATTATCAAATAATCAAAAGTGAGCTTATGAACCATTTAAAAGCTTTCTTTGGAAACCATACATGCATACATCTTTCAAACAATTCATAACCATTTAAAACACAAACTAAAAGTGTAGAGACAAAATCCTATCAACACTTGTTGAAGCTAAGCATGTTAGAAATATTTTCTAAGTTGAAAGGTTTAAAGAAAAACTTACAAAATCAAAAAATTTCCAAGGTTTTCTTTTTGTTCTTCAACTTTTTCTCTCAGCTCTATTGTGTTTATTTTTGTGTAACTTGTTAACCTTATCCACCAAAAATGAAACAAAACAATATATACTTCACAAATCTACCCTTGGCCGAATTTGGAAGAATACAAAATATCTAGATATTATTTTTGTTTCATTAAAGTTGTGCTTTTATCAACTTGTCTAAATAATCATTAAACCTTTTTTTTTTTGGAAAATTAAATATAATAATAATAATCATTAAACCATTTATTGATTTTCAATAAGTCAAATAAAGCAACTCAAGGCATCTCCAAATATCAAACTTAGATATTTTATTTTTAATTAATTTAATTATTTAACAATTAAATAATTATTTAAATATAAATATTTTAAATATATGTATTATATTTACTTTAAATATCCAAATAAATATATATATTTATGATATATGTCAAATATCACAATTTGACATTTATTAATGTGTATTTAATAAAATCTATCATTAAATACAAATACACAATAATTAGGAAATGACGATTAGGTCTCATCGCATGTATTTTTTGTTTAACCTTTAAAAGACTTATAAATAATCAATATTATTCATAAAAATTGCCTACAAGTATATTTCACTAGTGAGACTCTCTAGATTCAAACATATCCGTCACGAAATCCAATTTCGTGTCCATAATATACCCACCCGTATATTATGACGACCACAGATAAACTCGCTAAATAATATAGTTCGAGGTCATGGCATATGTTTAATTCCTCCATCACAGGTCTCCGGATATATCCCAGAGATATAGATGTAAACGTCAAATCTATATAGGGACAATCCCGTCGACGTCTCTATTAGCAATTTCTAAAAGAACACTTAGAACTCACTTCTAAAGTGTACCACGAGCCCATGGTTTTTATCTGATTACTAATAATATATGGACTACCTATGCTCTGTACACAGAACTGACGGATCCTATCTCGACACACACAGGACACCCTGAGGATCTATCCACACCCAACGAACAGACGGAGGTCTGATCTAAATAGATCGGTGACGGGATTTCCATCTAAGTGTGGAAGATGTCTCATGTGCCCACAATTGTATCTCAAGTTGAAGAATCACAAATGCTACTAAACCCGAGAAGATTCTTGTTGACGTTGGGTACCATCCATTAAGAATCTTTGGTGAGTCGTTCAGAGTTTATCCGCTATAAAACACCTACACGTCTATACGAGTCTCCAAGAC